>BHFT01034964.1:0-10943 GCA_004320025.1 Laticauda laticaudata | reverse complement strand
GGATGGAACATTTTCTCGTCCGCTGTGTCCTTTTTACAAACGTTTTGTATCCGTCAGCCAATGTGACAGGCCCTTTAAAATATTACTGATCTAAATTGTGAAAGTGAAAAAACTCTTAAGCAGTACAACCTCTAAAAAATTATTTTACTATAGAACCAATATTTACATACAATTAATGTCGAAACTGGAAGTAATAAGAGCTTTGGTGAGAGAATTTCCCCACCTTTATATGTCAAGGAATAGACTTTGTGGTTTTTTTTTTAAATGCAACGAACACTAGTAATTTCATTTGTGAAGTATTTCTGAAAATTTTAGTTCACTGGTTAAACTGGAGTATTAACCAGGCATTTGGTTGCTGATCAGCGATGAGGTAACATTTTAAAATGTTTACATGCAATCATTCCAAATTATAGCTGGCAATAAGACTTTAATGCTAGGATCCCATCAGCAGAAAAGGAGTATCTTCTGACTGAATATATTCTGAAGTAAGTGAAGTAATCCACATTGTCATTTAAAGGAGGAAAGCCCATAGTTCACAGTCAAAAACTTCTTGAGAACACCATTAATTGCAACACTATGAAACTGGGCTAGGTTTGATTTAGTCTGTGAGGCTAAATTTAGAGTCCTTATTCTCAAGGTTTGTTTATTATTCTGAACTTGTCACATCCTTTGTACTTCAGGGTGAAATTAGATGTTGATGAGAATTAAGAGAAAATATTTCACATTGCTGAAATGTTGACTTCAGAACAAATTCCCTAAGTTTTTTTATGGGCATTTTCCTTCCTTCCCTCCCATGTGAAAAATCAAAGCAGATCAATGGAATATCTGGACTGTTGCTAGGCTAGAAGTTGGAAAGCATCATGAGTTAAAGCTGACACCACCTATGTAGTGGTGGTATTCAATTTTTTTTTACAACCGGTTCTGTGGGCCTGGTTTGATGGGTGTGGCATGGCTTGGTGGGCATGACGGGAAGGATACTGTAAAATCCCCATTCCCTTTCCCACCCCACTAACCTGCTTTCCAGCTCCGTTCTCCTGTGCAGGGCAACAAAAGAAGACCCAGATGATCAGCTAGGACTCCGATCAACTGGGACTTGGGAGGCAGAGAATAGATGAGGGCAGGGCCAACCAGAGATGGTATTTACCGGTTCTCTGAACTATTCAAAATTTCTGCTACCGGTTCTCCAGAACCTGTCAGAACTAGTTGAATATCACCTCTGCACCTATGCATGCTAAAATATGATATTTTCCTGAAAATTTGAGAACTGTTTATGTGCACCTGTTTGCAGAATCAATTAAGAAAACAGTGAATATGGTAGATGCAAAAGTTTGGATATCATTTCAGTTTGTACTTTCTAACATCCTCTTTGTAGAAATAACAACTTGCTTCCAATAGCTACTGTAGCTAAGACTATTATTATCTTTGGATCTTTCCCTGCTCCCACTCTTCTTCTTCTAGCTCAAAAAATATGCTTAGGTTTCCTTACATGTTTAAGATCTTACCAAATATTTTTTGATATTATTTGAGTATAGAAACTGTGACGTCTATACCCAATCTTTTTCCTTGTAACTTTTCTTTCTCTCAATCTTTCTTTCTTCGTGGCTAATCTGGAGGTATGTTTCAGATTGTTAGTTTTTGATACATCCAATGTCTCAATCTATGATTTATAGCAGGGGTGTCAAACTCTTATTTCATTGAGGGCTGCATCAGGGTTGTGTTTAACCTCGGGGGGGGGGCAGGGTGTGTGTGGCCAGCTCAATGTCACTTGTGTCCCAAGCTCCATTTTTGGCTGTGACACCCTCCTGCAACCCTCTGCCAGTGAAAATGGAGTTCAGGAGGGCCATGTGGAGCTCTCGAGCTCCATTTTCACTGGCAGAGGCACTGCAGGCCAGTCCTTCAGTGTTTCCAGAGTAGCCCCACAGGCCAGATCTAAGCATTCCACAGGCTGGATCTGGCCTCTGAGCCTTGACTTTGACATCCTGGTTTATAGGGATGGAGAAATGAGGGAGCTCCATATGTCCTGAAATATAATTCCCACCAGGTCAGGCAGCATGGTCAATGGGGAAGAACATTGGGAGTGATGGTATTTCATTGTTCAGGTGCTCAGTTTCTTTTTCCTTTTTTTAATGTTTCAAACTGCATTGGCTCTGAGAGTTTAGGAGTTAGCAGATTTGAGGTGATTTTTACATGCCAGCAAAGAGTTAGTTTTGTGCATCTTTTTTCTAGACTCTAATAGCTCTCTGGATTTTTGCATTTCAGATCTGGTAGCTGTACTGGATCTAAATGCACAGAAGGGCCATTTTCGTGTCCGCACCACAATCCCTTTTTATCTCATTACTGTCAAAACAGATGATTCTGTAAGGCATTACAATGGGAATATCTGCATCTGGGATTGATTGCTTAATATAGCAAACTACAAGTTAAAATGGAAATTGTTATATATTTAAACCTTGGAATGGCATACCAATTGAGATAGCTTATTAGACTCCTTGTCAGGCGATGCTCCATTCAAAAACCAAGAAAGAAATACTTAAGACTCTTTGATTTAGAGAAAAGTTATCTTTTACTGAAAGTGAAGTGGTAGCAACCAGATATTTTAGAGAAAGTGTATTTTTAACTGAAGTGAAAGTGGCCTAGCAACAGAGAATTTGAAGCTGAGAATTGGCATGTAAATCAATTATACAAAGTGCATGGAGTGTTCCACCCACCAATAATTCAGATGAACTTCATTAGAGATAATTGACTGAATGTATGTGGAGGCATCTTCGGTGTGATTGAGCTCTGTCGTTGACCTTGGCATCTTTGATAACGGGTATGCAGTTAACGAAGAGAAAGAAGCCTAAACAGAGAAATAGAAAACATAGACTCTATGTATGCTTCCCCCTCGATTACAAGAGACAACAAAAATTGTAACACTTCCCAGCTCACTTCCCAGACTCTCCACTCTCCTCCCGTTTTTGTTGACAGCTGAAAGATGCAAAGCTAATAGTGAAGATCTTGAAGGCTGACATTCGCCCCTCTTAGAAAGGAAACCATCAGTATGAAGAGGAGAGAGAAATATAACGACAATATTAATCATTAGAGCAATAAAAGGAACAACTCTAGGGCTTATCAGGTTACTGGAATGGAAAACGAGATACTTTTGATCATTTAGGCTTTACATTGGATTTGTTAACATTTAGCTTTGTGAGAGGGAATGTTTCCAGGCGACAACGATACTGGATGCACCCCTCTATGCGAAGTCCAGATTTCTTTTAACTTCAGGAAAGATTGTTGTCACTTAATCAGTATTTGTTTATGGGAGGTCGCGGGTGGTCTTAAACAAGAGTATGTTCAGTTTTAACAAACTTAATGAAACCGCTGTGAATTCGCTCGTAGCGTTTTCTGGTAAGCTCAGGTCTGGACCTGTTACAGGATTCTTAACCGTTCAATCGATGAAGACAAACTATTTAGAGACGAGTTCTTTTGCTTTTTGAGTGTTTGCGGACTATTCAGGGTGGACAGGAAACTTTGTCATCTACTTTATATAATTTCTGTGAGAGATCGTTTTCTTTGTCTGCAATTTCTTATTGTAGCCTTGAGGGCATCATATAATGTTTTACGGTTATGCCAGTTACGTTCGGGTTGATTATCTTCATCACACGAATGGCAATGTTTGGCGTTTCATGAGGAATTAGTATGAAGGACAAAGTTATTCCCGAGCACTTAAATGAATGATCGCAGATATACTATGTCCAGACAGTTTTATATGCCACTTTAGCAGACAATGGTAGTATGACCCAGTATTATCTTGTGATATTTAAGGTATAATTCTATACTGTTCCTAACCTTGCGTTAAGGTTCCTTCACAGGCCCATTTGTTTGGTGGTGAAGGGAGCTAGCTGCGAGCCTATTCAACTTACAGACTCTTTCCAAAATTTGAGGATACATTGGACATCTTGTCAGGATTATGCGTTCGGACGCATGTAACTATAGATATGTGAGAATAAACAGTTATCAGCAACGTCTTAGCAATGAATTTTGGACAAGGTATGCATGTACCTGTTTGGAAAACAATCAGTTATCCACCAAATAACTGTGTTTCCACTGCTTTCAGGTTTCTACTATAAAGTCCATAGAGTTTTCCAGGGCTGTTGGATCTGCTACATTTTGTACAACCCTGCCGGCGGCTTAACAGTAGTCTCTTTGCCGAAGCACCAATTGGAAGTAGTAACTAGCTTCAATTCTTCTTCAAGTACCGAATTTTCGCTTAACCAGATGTAGGTTTTCACAAATCCAAAAGTGACAGCTGCTTTGTCATGAGCTTGTTTTAGTATTTATTGCCTACTTGCTGGAATACAACTGCCCCACCAAGGCAAAGATCTCTAACTGTATAGTCTTATATCGAATGAGCCAAGAGACAGTCATCAGTTTTAAGGCTTTTTTTAGTTGTTTGGGTTAGTATTCGATAAATCCATTGTTTTTCTTTTGGGTTCTGCGTGACTCATATGGGGCGGCTAGTGTTTGTGTTAACAGTTGACTAATCCCTCCTGTAAATATTTTTATTTGGGTAGTTAGAAGGGCATCCGCATGAAGTTCTTCCCCCTGGATGTATTCAGTGAGTCCATCGCACTTGTTTAGTGGACGCTTCCAAAGCGTTGGTTAAGGCTTCCAAATTTATATGATCAGTCCATACTCATGGATGTTTTGTCCTGTCAGCAATGTCTCCAGTCAGTGAAGCCAACGACTGGAAAGAGCTTCTTTTTCAGAAGCCCACTTTCTCTCAGTTTCAGACCAGTTTCGGGAGGTATACGACAAGCTGATAACGTCCCTTTCTCATTGATCTTGAGCATAAACCTCTCAACGGCCATCACTCGCACATCGGCTTGGATCACAAAGGAGCCCCATTTGGTGCTTTAAGTACTGGTTCTGCAGGCAAAACAGTCGTGTTTGAGCGTTCAAACTCTGATTGCATCATTGGCCACAATCCAACGGACTTGTAAGGCTTCACCTCCCTTTTTGTTTTTAAGAGATTTGTGTGGCATTGAGTATCTTAGCAAAAAGTCGGAGACATTGCCGGTAAAAATTTGCAATCCCAAGAGCTTTGATTGATTTTCTGTAGTGGTGGAGCCCATTCCTTATGCTACTTTTCTCTGGATCCATTTCTTTGCACTCAGATGAAATGTGCTATCCAAATGTCAATATTTCTCTTGATGAATTCCTGGGATAATTAAGCATACACTTAGTGGCACAAGTTTGTTAGAACGACCTCACAGTTTCACATGTTTATCCAGAGGTTTCTGATATTAGGATAAGATGTCATCAAGATAAGCCAGAACTCCTTTCGTATAAATTTTCATGTAACACCTAGACGTCTGATACATTCTGCATGAGTACACGGCTTAGGGCCCTGTAAACAAAAAGAAGAACGTTCAATTGAACAATGCCGACTGGGCAGTGTAAAAGTGCTCTTCCACTCATCCCTTCCTTAATTCGAATTCGGTAGTTGGGTTACTGCTCAAATACCAACTCATGAAATCTTTTCCTCTTGGCTAGGTGGGCTAAATGTCCTTCATCAAAGCAGGGTAACGTTTTCCGGAAATGCATTAAATTTCTGGTAAATCAACACCAAGCGTTTGTAGCCATCTTTCTTGTCATTGGAACAGACTGGGGCGCGTACCCGGGACTACATGTTGGATTGAAACACGTTCGAGTGTTTTATCTATAAACAGTCTTTGCTCCTTCTAATTCCCGTGCAGTCATTGATACAACTTCGGGTCTTCGGAGCCTTCACCAGGCAAATTTCAATAGCACAGTCTGATGAACAGGTGAGCGGAGCTATCCGAGCCTTCTAGCTGAACATTCCTTTAAGTCCATGACTTCTTTGGAATTTTCTCCTCCCTTTCACGCGAGTTCCGGTAACCTGTGGAAGCATTCATCGAATTGACTTCGGCTGAAATACTCCCCTCTTTTTCTGGTCGTTGCTTGGTACTGGTGATGCGCAACAACCCCTTCTCAATTAACGGGGTTCCCAATTCCGGCAGCCGGGCACATCACAGTTTAAGGGTTGCTCGCATTCCAAGGCCACATAAGGCAGAAGTCCTCATGTCTCCAAATGATCATCTATCTATAGGTTCCGTATGAAGCGTGACAGGGCAACCTCCGCAACTGACTCATCTAATGGGCAAGGAAATGGGCACTTAAAGTTTTAGTTTAAGTCCATTTGCCACATACTTCCGTGTTGATTATGAACCTGTGCACCAGATCTAATGGGCGGCATTCTCGCCCTTACGGACCCTGATTGAGTCCCTAGATTCACAGAATGTCATAGGGCCCATGCTTGGATTACCAGCAAGTCGTCTTTCGATCGAATATCTCCTCAGGCGTCCGAGCGGGTCTGAACTCTTTCCCACGGAGGGCAACCTCACCATCTCTTCGGCTTTAATGCTGCTCACGAGGACTTCGCTAGGAAATTTTCAGGTTGTCTCCTTCTTTTGCGCGGCCCCCTTTGTTCAGCTTGACTTTTGCAGGTTCACAGCCCAGATTACCTTCTTCCCGATCGGAAACAGCAGAGGGTCACCTGGGGCTTGCGCGCTCCTCCCATCTGGTTTTGGGAATCTCTTGAGGATGTTGGGAGGAAGGTTTTGCTCATCCAGAACCTCCACCGCATCTGCTTCAGTTTACAATCCAATTTTTCACTTCTTCTCCAGCCGTACCACTCTGCAAGTTCATTTGGTCTCTTTAGCATGCATCTCTGGTAACATCTTTCGTTTGAACCAAGCTTTAAAATTCTTCTATCAGACTTCCTGGAACAGACCTCGATACGATTACTGCTAATTGTCTCAAATTCTTGGGTGTAGTCATCCATGACCTCTGCCCCTGGTTTATGGTCTATCTATCTGAGCGAGGCTTTGCGCTCTGCCATGCGGCCTCAAATCTAGCTGCAGTGCAGTCATGACATAGTTAATAAGTTCATAACTGGGGGAGCAATTTATATTATGGCAGGATCACCATCCACTCGTGCCGCTGTTTCCTCCAGGCCCTAGTAACATCTCACTTTGGCTGGCTTCTGAGGAAATCCTCCCCATTCTCTTCTATGCTCCAATTGGGCTAGACAAAATCCAAGGTTTTGGGATCTCTCATATCACTTACTTCATCACGGAGGCACGCCTCGGAGACTCTACACCTTTCAGGAATTACACCTCCACTGAGAGCCGAGGGTGCTGCTGGGATCGGTGTTGATTTTGTGGGAGAGGGAGCTGCTCTGCTTCTTCTAGTGGCTTACTCCCTCCCTTATCACTTTGTGCAGCTTGGAGTTGTTCAAGGCATTCATCAAGCGAGTTCTCCTGGTAGATCTCAGGTGCAGACAGTGTCTCTCTTTTCCTTGTCTTGCCCTGGCTCCCTCTTTCCACAACTGGCGCGGTGTGGCAGATCCGGCGGGGGGTGTCCTCACAGATCTTTCAGCCAACACCCCACGAAATCTGGGCTTCACAGCTGGAATCCTCTTACCAGATTGACTCTTCCTAAACAATGGCTTCCCTTAACCGTCAAAGATCTTGCCATCCAATGCTCCCGATTCCTGTCACTAGTTGAGATGAACATGATTTTCAGTCCTCCGGAAGAAATTTGTGCTTTTCTCCGGGTGGCTGCTAGAGTTGAGATCAGGCATATGCTCAGCCGGTTGCTCCATCAAATCAAAAGAATACTTCGACGCTTATGAATTTATGAGAAAGTTATTTTTATGAAAGTAGGTGTAGCAACCAGCGACATTCTTGAATCTGAAATTAGGATTGTAATCACATCATTCACAAGTGATGAAGTGTTCCACCCCCAAGTTCAATGAATTGCCAATTAGAAATTAGTGTATGATTCATGTGGGCATCTTCAGTGACGATGGGCCTTCTAGTCCGTTGACTTGGCCATGTTTTAAGGTTGCATTGCGCAGAGAAAAGAAAGCTACAGTGAGAAATAGAAACCTAACTACTGCAGCTCACTTCCCAGACTCATCCCACTTTCCCCTCCCTCCGTTTCTTATGACAGCCGAAAGATGCAAAGTGATAGGAGAAGATCTTGAAGGCTGACACTCCTCTAAGCGGGAAGAAGTATGAGTTGTCTTTCTATTGCAGTTTAAACTCTGTTAAGCAACTTAAGGCCATAAATGAAACACTATGTAAAAACTATATCATGCTATATTCTACTTTCTAAAGTGTCATGCTAGTGCTTAAAATCCAATCTGAATCACGTGATGAGGGAATATTAATCCTTTTTCTTAGTTCTGCCAACATGGTAAAAGGAAATCCTCCATCCCAGCCTCTCATACCCATGTATGTGTGTCTGGAATACAAAGAAAGGAGATGGATCCAGCCATAATAGTTTTTTTATATTATACAGTATATAGTAAATTTTAGGAGAAGTGCATTATGTTGAATGTTTGACTGTTTTTTCATTCTACCTGTAGCCTTCCTAAATGTACTTTTGTAACATCAAATCCTGCTGGCTTTATTTAATTCTGATTTGCTGTTTACTCAGTGACTTACTGTTCAGTCCTTGCCTCCTGGATTGTCTTTGGCTTCTGCTTGTTCTTTGGTCCTGAAAAAGGACTTTGCCCTAATAATCCTGTATCTCTTCACCTGCTTCTTCACCTCTTTACCTACACATGATGTAGGTACTTTATATTAAAGCTCATGGCAAAAAGCATTCATTTAAACCAATGTTTTTCAGACCCGGCAGCTTTAAAATGTGAGGACTTCAAGCTAGCTGGGAAATTCTGAGAATTGAAGTCCACACATCTTACTTTTTCCAATTTTGAAAATAGTAGTTTAAATCTAAGAATATGAAAAGTTATTTTATCAATAACATAAAATATTTTAATGCCTAACCACCCACAGTAAATTTAGCTACTTCCAAAATAGCCTAAATTATGAACTTTAAGAAATCTCTAAGGGAAGACAGGCATATTATATTGAGCAATCACCAAGAAAGCTTTTTAAAGTCCAATAAAAGTCTCCGGCTCTAGTGGAAGATGAAGAAAGCAGAACTTTACAAATCCTTTCCTCACCCCATCCAATATCTTTATTTAATTTAAATTTACCTACAATTTAATTTAATGATATTCAAAAATGTCAGATGCAAAAACTGTCAGAATAAGTTGGATAACAGATTTTTTTAAGTAAGCAATAAAACAACACAGTTAAATTCTGCTGTACTGCCCCATGTTGCATGCATCTGGACCTCAAATCCAGTTGACAGATTTATTGTGGAAGGATGAGTCAGCTGGATTGAATTTCTGTTAATCATTGCACGTCAGTGCAATTCTTCCCCAGGAAGATCTTAAAAAGGATTCCTACAGAGTGAAACAGGCTTTTTAATCATTATTATACAGTTAGAAAGAGACACCTGCTGGACAATCTACACTGTGTACACCAGTCTCAATTATTTGAGCCTCACAGACTAATAATGTTTTTTGCTTTAATAAAAAAGACATCTGTTATGCCACCAAGTGGTCAATTACAGAATTTCATTGAGAATAAGCTTCAGATTAAAAGCACTGTCAATCCCTAATTATTTCAGTGAGGACCCCTAGTTATGAAATAACTCTGTTTATCAGATTGTATTAATTTAGCAAAGTAATGTAATTTCTGGTCAAACAAAATTTGTTTTCCCTTAGTCAAGGTTTTATAGTGCTTTTTAGGATTACAATGTTTTGCTCTCAAGTTTATTTCTCACACCTTTGTTTATTATCAAAGTAAAACCCAGAAAATTTGGCTAGAATTTTAATATAGGCATCTATTGGGCACAGTTTATTTGTACACTGAATCAATAAGAGCATAACCATGGATTGGATCATACTTTAATTATCTGTGCAAATTGATACCTTTTCAGCATACTGACTTTTTTCCATTTGGAAATTGTGATGTCAAAATACATTTGGCAGCTCTTCCAATTTGTTTCCAAGCAAAAATTTAGTGAGCCTGCAGGTAATTTCCCACAAATAGGACAGTGGTGGTATTCAATTTTTTTTACTACCGGTTCTGTGTGCGTGGCTTGATGGACATGACATGGCAAGGCTTGGTGGGTGTGGCATGGCTTGGTGGGCCTTGCTTGGTAGGCATGGCAGGGGAAGGATACTATAAAATCCCCATTTCCACCCCACTCCAGGGGAAGGACACTATAAAATCCCCATTCCCCCCCCCCCCAAACTAATCTGCTTTCCAACTCTGTTCCCCTGTGCAGNTCCCCCCCCCCCCAAACTAATCTGCTTTCCAACTCTGTTCCCCTGTGCAGGGCAACAAAAGAAGACACAGCCAATCAGCTGGGACTCCAATCAGCTAGGACTCTGATCAAATAGATGGGGGCGGGGCCAACCAGAGATGGTATTTACCGGTTCTCCGAACTACTCAAAATTTCCACTGCTAGTTCTCCAGAACATGTCAGAACTGGCTGAATACCACCTCTGAAGTAGGACTAGCTGTTTGGCTGTATCAATCGAACACATTTTGCTCTCTGAAGATAAGGGCAAGGCAGCAATCCAGTGTGACACTTTATTTGGTATCAGACCATGAACTCATGCCAGATATCATATTTCCATGCTGAAAATGAAGGTCAATGCCTCCGTCAAAAAATTATTCCTTGGTGACAGCTTTGAAATAATGTATTTATTTGAGCATACTTTATTGCATCAAAATGGAAAATAGCTACTAATGCAGCTTAGGTGAAAAGCTTGAATGGCACAAAACATCAGACTTTATAGCAATAAGGCCATTAGAACCTGATTATTATAGCAGTCTTGAGGACTGGGATGCTGTAATACAGTTTCCTCTGATAATGGAGGGTTTGATGATTGATGTTCCTACCATTATATGTATTGTTGTATTCAATGTTGATGTGCTTTTGTGAGCAGAACCGAAGTCATGTTGGATGGCCCATTGAATTGAATAAGGAAGTGTGTCTCAAACTCAGTAGCT
>BHFT01034962.1:0-20352 GCA_004320025.1 Laticauda laticaudata | reverse complement strand
CCTGCCTTACCTGCTCAGGCTTCCTGCCAGCTTTGCCTAGCCAGCCTTGGCTGCCAGCCTTCCTGGCAGCCTGCCTTCCAGCCTCCCATTCAGCTTGGTGCCTGCCAGCCTTTCTGCAAGCCTTCCTTGCCAGCCAGCAACCCACAACCATGGCGGAAAAGCGAAAGGCTCAGCAACCTGCCGCCATCCCTGGCAGAAGGACAGGACCACCTCCCGCCCAGGTCCCTGGACTCATCTTCTGCGTGGGCTTCTGCTGCTTGGGCTCGCTCTTCTGTTGCTGGGAGCTTCTTGCTGTAGTGCTCCTCGGCAGTGGTGCCTTTGCCTGCGTACTCTGCTTGAAGCTGCTCCTGGTGGTGGTGCTTCTGCTGCTGCCGTACTCTGCTGTAAGCTGCTGCTGCGTCCCTGCTGGTCCTGCTTGTGCTCCTGACTTGCTTGTCCTGCTGGGTCCTGCTCGTGCTCGTGTTCCTGGTCTGCTCGTGCTGCTGCTGCTTGCTCGTGCATAGCTGTCTCATAGACCCTTCTAGCTTCTTGTGCTTACTCTGCTGCTGCTTATCCTGGTCTTGCTGCCTGCTGCTGCTGCTGCTGCTGATTATGATCCTTGCTGATTATGATCTCTGCTGGTGATTATGCTGCTGCTGCTGCCTGCTGATTATGATCCTGCTGGTGATGATGCTGAGTGAGGCTACTGCTGCCTCTGCGCTGCTGGGCCTGTTGGTGTGGAGGAGCAGCCCTTCAACCTGGAGCCCCTCTTGATGAGGGCCCATCTGGTGCCTGCCAAAGGGGAGGAAGAGGCATGATGCAACAACGGGAAGGAGCAGATACTACATTGAGGAAGCGCACAAGATGAGGTGCTGGAGTGGCTGAGAGAGAACGACTATCTGTGGCGGAGGGATACGGCTGTACAGGGGCACCAAGCGGAAGCAGGCTGCTTGGAGAGAGAGGGCGGAGAGTTTGGGCTACACATCGATGTGCTCTCGGCTGTGGAAGCACATGCACACCTGGAGGGAAGTGCACTCAAAAAATCTGGCCAGGCCACAGGTTAAGCTGACGGACAGAGAGAAGAAACTATGTCATGGCCAAGTGCAGCCTTTCCTGGGAGGTGAGCGTCGCCACCGAGAGCACCAGAGCGCCCATCTGTCTACCGCTCTCTCTTCGGGCTGCTGCGACCCAGTCCTCTCTTCCAGCGAGAGTCAGTCCCTGTCTCCAGGACAGTTTCGGAGCATGCCACAGCGGAGAACCCCCGGAAAGGTGGTGAAGCATTGGTGGAGAGCGATGAGGACTCCCTGTGCAGTGGGAGAAAGGAAGCCATCGAGTCCAACGCTGCTGAAGCCGCATCCAACACCACACCTCCGCCTCCACAGTAAGCAGAGAGCCAGCGGCAGGAGGGCAGAGCCCAGAAGGTCCTGGTGAGGAGATCAGGGACACCATCCGCACCAGCATAGGTCTCCTCTCTCAGCTGGTCCCCATCGAACCTCTCCTCCAACCTGCAAGCCCTTCCTTCAATCTATGTCAACCAGACCCTCAAGAGATGGTGATTCAGTACCAGGTGGTGTATTAGGAGAGGATTCATCACGCTGCATTAACAACCCTCCAGACCAGAAACGTGCTCCCACCCAGTCAGGACTTGCTCTCACCCAGGTGATTGTCCTCCCATACCAAGCTTCCCACAGCCCCTCACCTTACCAAGGCTCTACAGCCTTCCCTGGAGTCCAGCATCACAGACATCAGCCCTTTCCCAGCCCATGCACAGAGTCATCGGGCGACACTGTTGCCACCGGTTCCAATGATGCCACCATGACACATAATGCCCACCCATGACAGCGATGCCAGCCATGCCAATGATGCCACCCATGCCTAGTCCCTCACCCCGCTTCATTGCCAGGCAGCCCCACTACACTGCCTCCTTCCCTCCGTTCCCACAGCCAAGCCCGGCCTTCAGACATCTGTCCTCGGTACTGGGGCTGACACCACATGGCATGGGGAAGACCTCTCAGCATCCACTGGGACTGAGCCAGCTCTCCGACACCTCCTCAACACACCGTCCCCTGTTGTCCTCTCGGGGCAGGCACTCCACACCTCAACCAGCACTGGCAGCAGCACCCACCTCCACAGCACTTGCCACCCTAACATCTTAGACTGGCCATACACCTCTGACATGGACCAAGAGGAGTGCCAGGAGACTGCCTGCCTGGATACTTGTGGAACTTTATTTGGACACTTGCACTTGGTCATGTTTATTTGCTAAAGCTGTTATAATAAATTATCTTTGGTTTCACACCACTTGCTTCATTAATTTTTTTTCTATAAAGTCTGGTGGAAACTTTTTAAAATGGTTTAGCCTTTGCATGCTTTAGTGGATGGGTTAAGATAGCTGTGGATGGGGCAGGATACCTGTGGGCATGGGTTAAGATAGCTGTTGGAGGGAAGGGTCGATACCTGTGGGATTGGGCAGGATACCTGTGGATGGTGGCAGGGATACCTGTGGGGATGGTTGATAGCTGTTGGATTGGCGAAGGGATACCTGTGGGATGGGAGGGTACTGGGGATTACCTGTGGGCAGGGCAGGGAATTACCTGTGGAGGGTTAAGATAGCTGTTGGATGGGAAGGAACTGTGGGATGCGGAAGGGATACCCGTTGGGAAGTGGAAGGGATACCTGTGGAGTGGCGCTTAAAGCATAAGCTGTTGGATGGGAAGGTACTCTGCTGGGATGCGAGAGAGTACCTTGTGGGCATGGGCAGGGACATACCTGTTGGATGGGTATAGCTGTGGCATGGGTAAGGATACCTGGTGTGATGGGTAATAAGCTGTCTGGATGGGTTAGGATACCTGTGGGGATGGGTAATAGCTGTGATAGAATAAATCCCCAGTCCAAGAATAGGGCGATGTATGGTCCACCCTCCCAAGTGCCACCCTTATGGCCCTTCATTATCAATTACAATGTAAAGCACTTGATCCAACACATGTCAAACATAAACCACAACTCTTTATATAAATTGCCCTGTTCATTGTAGGCACACCCAACATAATCATGCGCCCAATCTCATCAGTGTGCGAACAGGGCTGAAGGAAGCATCATTAAGCATCTACCATCCTGTCTTGCCACTTCCACCGCTCCAGGTGGGGAGTTGCACCATGTTTTCAGGAGGTTGCGCTGCTTCTTCGCCTCACCTGAGGCTCTGTTGCGGCCCTTGCACACCCTCAGTGTCTATTCCAGGTTTTGCCCTTGCCTCCATTCCCCAGGCTCCATGTCCCCATTGCCTGTTGGAGGTCCCACGAGCGTGTTCTGCCAAGGCTGACGGCGGTAGCGGGTGCGCATGAGATTGTGCAGGATTGGCCAGCAAGCTTCCATGATCCCTTTCCTCTCTTTTCACGACGTGGGAATGGCCTGCATGTGTTGAGAAGTTACCTGGAACCTGTGGCCAGGATGCCAAGGCGTTCTCACCACACCGTCTTGCCCCGTGGACAGCCTGACAGCTTGAAGATCCTCTCCTTCATGCACGGGTGATTGTATTTTGGAGGTGTAGGGTTTCATGTAGTAGGTTGTGAGGGCAGAAGGCATCATCCCCACGATAAGTAGGCCACATTCTTGGCGTGTCGTTGGCAGTGGGTCTGGATCTGGGGAAGCCCATGATGAGCTTGCTTTCCAGCCCCTCCTTGAGGTGGCTGGCATTGTATACCTGGGCATTCTGAAGATGAGCCATTGCCTGAAGCATCAATGTACATGAATTTGTAGTCAGCATCGACCATGGTGAAGAGGATGCATGCTGAAGAAGCCCTTGGAGTTGTGATAAGTGGACCCCGACTTGGCTGGCACTTTGCAGAGCACGTGCTTGCCATCGATGGCTCCAAACGGTTGTGGGGGAAGTTTCACTTCTGATACCACTGCCTCTGCAACTTTCTTCCAGCCTTGTTCAGTGTGGGGCACTGGAGGATCTGCTCCTTGTATTCTTCGATGATGGCCTGCACCACTTCTCTGACACAAAGCTGATGGTGCTGGGTGGCACCCTCCAGCCATGCTGCATGCTGCTTTAGGTGGTCCCTGAGGGCCAGGTGGCGTAGAGTGAGTGTCATCTGAGCCCAGGTTCCAGCTGGGTGGAAGTTGGTGTTTGTCTTTGTCAACCTAGTGTCAGGCGCTGCACAGTTCATCAAACATGGCTGAGGCATCCTCATGAAGTTCTGGAATGCCCGATGTCTTCGCTCCTGAGCTCCACCATCAGACTTGTCGTAAATAATACTGTGCTCTTCTGGTGAACCATCTTTGGAGCCAGACTTTTTTTGGGTGCCTCCTTTTCTTCCCGTAGTACTGTTCACAGAGACTGTAGATGGTTTCGCAGTGTTGCAGAAGGATGTGTTGGCTGCCGAAAGGATTTTGTCACAATCCTCGGTGGACATGACTGGATGCTGTTGTAGAGGAAGAATCAGATGAAGGCTGCAGAGGTCTGCACAGCTGGGCTGCTGGTCTGAAAGTGAGATGCAGATGATTTGCTCCCCTTTTTATAGGCAGTATTAGTTGTCCCTTTGCATCCTCTAGGCATCCTCTCGGCATCCTCTAGGCCATCCTGTATACGATTCTTAATATCGAGATAGGTCCCCTCTTGTGAACGTTTTTTCCGCTTTGAACGCTTTGTTTTCCCCCTGTCTGCATTCCATAGGGCATCCGTTCTGCTTCCGGTTCCGCCGTCCGTTCCACTTCCTCCCTGCGTCCGGGCGGATGGAGTTGCGCGGATGCGCAGCGGATGCCTAGCAGATATAGCGGATGCAGAACGGATGCGTAGCGGATGCGTAGCGGATGTGTAGTGGATGTGTAGCGGATGCAGAATGGACGAATTGGATACATTTTCCGCGCAAAAGTTTTGGGCAGCCCAAAAAGTTTTGGGCAGCCCAAAAAGTTTTGGGCAGCCCAAAACTTTTGGAGCGGATGAAACATCAATAAATGGATGTTGGACGGATAGAGAGGAAACAAAACGGAGGCAGTGAGTACATAGCGTTTTCCAACGGATGGCAAGGTTTTTTATCTGTTTTACATCCTCTTTGCATCCGTTGGTGCAGTGTGACATGGCCTTTAAGCTATGATTAGGTCTTTGTGCTTCCAATCATTTTTTTATCTTCTCTCCATGCTTACCCACTTTGGTCTGTCATTGCATGTTATTGGATTAAAAAAAAACAACAGGACACATGTTAAAAGAGTAGAGAGTAGAGTAGAGAGATTTACTTACAATATTTCTTTTTCACTCAAGAATAAGCTTTGTCACTAGGCCAGTTATTAATACAAAATGGAAGTAAGTACATTTATATTGGTTTTTTGAACTTATCCCTTGTTTATTTTTAGATTTATAAAAGAAAATAAATGATCAAGGATTCAAAATCTGAAACCACAATGTGAACCCTCAATGATTATTGTGCATGTATGGATTTTCAGCCTGCTCCTCCTAATCAAGTAAACCTCATTCCACTTCCCTCTTCAATAGCCAATCACTTCCATGGGTTCCCCTTTTCTTCAAATACCAGTGTCTAGTCCCACCACTCAACAGACATTACCTAGCTTCCTAGGAATAGCAGACCTGTGCCAAAAGCCACTATTTCTTCTCTAAGAACTTTTGAGTGAAGATACTTTCAACGCAGTTCTTTTGCTGTCTCCAGGGGAAACCATGGGTTCTTCAATCTTTGCAAAATCACAGGGCAGTGAATCTGCAAGATTTTGTTAAAATTGAATCCAGTGGTGAGATTCAATTTTTTTTACTACCAGTTCTGTGGGCATGGCTTGGCTTGGTGGGTGTGGCATGGCAGGGGAAGGACATTGTAAAATCTCCATTCCCTCCCCACTCCTGGGAGAAAGTTACTACAAAATCCCATTCCCTCCCCACCCCACTAACGTGCTTTCCAGCTCCATTCTCCTGTTCAGGGAAGACCCAGCCAATCAGCTGGGACTCAGGAGGCAAAGAATAGATGGGGTCAGGGCCAGTCAGAAGTGGTATTTGCCGGTTCTCTAAACTTCTCAAAATTTCTGCTACCGGTTCTCCAGAAGTGGTCAGAATCTGCTGAATACCACCTCTGAGATACTCCCATTGGGGGAATCTTCAAGAATCAGCTCTTGGAATATTGGCTTTGCTCATTGATGTCTCTTTGGAAGGGAAAAGGAAGTAGCTGGTGCAAAGCCTCAATGCTAGGTACTTTAATAGAAGCACAACAAATGTTACTAGGGAGGCCTAGCTAGAATGTCCTAGGTAGGTGTGAAGTAGTTAAATTCATCTAACCAAGTGTTTTTCAATCTTGGCAATTTTAATATGTAAGGACTTCTACTCTGTGGTGCTGTAGTGGCACAGAGGTAAGAATGCAGTACTGCAGGCTACTTCTGCTGACTGCTGATCACCAGCAGTTTGGCAGTTCAAGTCCCACGGGTTCAAGGTTGACTCAGCCTTCCGTCCTTCCAAGGTCAGTAAAATGAAGAGCCAGATTGTTATGGGGGAGGCAATAAACTGCTTAGAGAGGGCTGTAAAAGCACTGTGAAGTGGTACATAAATCTAAGTGCTATTGTGAAGTGCTATTGCTACTCTCACCATGCTGGCTGGGGAATTCTGAGACTTGAAGTCCAAACACCTTAAGGTTACTAAGTTTGAAAACACTGGCCTAATCTTACTCTACAGATAAGATAGTCAAATGCTTGTTGCAAATGTTGTACATTGCAGGACCTTTGTTAAAATTAGTATAATTAACACATCTCATTTTACTGAGACCAGAGATGTCTGTATTGTTTTTGACAGAGGAAAACAGAAAAAAGGGTGAACTTTTCAGTGATTAGTATACAGTATTTGACATAGTTACTTTTCTTATATAGTGATTGGAAGGTGTGAGCTGTCCCAACTTATACTGTATAATCATTTCCCCCAGGGTTGGGATTCAAATTTCTTAACAACCAATTCTGTGGATGTGGCCTAATTTGTGGGTGTGGCTTTGTGGTTACGTGACTGGGTGGGCATCTCTCTCTCAGTGTGTGTGTGTATTTTTGGACATCTAATTTAATGTATTATATACCATGCATAAAAATATACAATTATTTTTGTAAGTAACATATTTATGAATGTCTATGGAGAGCCTCCATTATCCAGGTCATGAAGATGCTTTTTTCAAGAGGCAAATGGACTTTCTGGTTTTTCTTTGAAGACAATTGCTTCTCATACAAAAAGCTACTTTTGCTCTATAATGTATTTATAGTTTCATGGCTTGAACAGATCATTTCCTGGTTCAGAAGAGATTAACCACCATCTCCAATGTATGAATGGATTGATTAAGATGGTCCATCCAAGATGTTACATGCATCGGGATAGATCTCAGAGGGTTCTTGGGAATGTTTTCAGTGATATAGGCAGTTCTGTTAATTCCCTATTTAGCTGCTGGAAGCCATAGCACCCATTTCTCTTGAGATGATTACTCCTGACTAGCATCTTTCTGTTCCCTGATTCCAGTCAAAACTTTGGTTTTCCTGAAAAGTTCTGCAGAGATTATATGCAAAAAAAATGTCAGTAAAAATGCTAGCAGTGGAAGACAAAAAGGGTCCTAAATAAACATGAGTGCTAGGTCAGGTCTATAATAGTTAACAATTCGGAGTTTATGATTCCCAATCATTGCATGGGCAGGTTGTTGGCCAGGGGTCTTTTTAGGATTGCGAATTCCTCTTTGGAGGACAAACTGGTCAATTGATTATTTGGTTTGTGGCTCCTGAAAATTCCCATCAGAAGACATTAAAGAGACATTGAAAGGCTGCTTCACAATGAAAGAAATACAATTATTTGCTTATCTTGGAAAATGTCTCATATTCTCTCAATACTTTAAGAACATATCTGTGCTGTTGTTTTGATAATGCATAAAATAAATTTAAATTTAACTGAATGTTCTGTGCAAAGTAAATACATTTAACTGGTACAAAAACTAAGCTTGTATCTTATCCAGCTTATCCATTCATCATGCTTTTGTTGTTGTTGCTGTATCCTATTTCTGCTATATTCTCACATCGGGCTTCAACTGCTTGTATGATATGGGACCTTTGTTGTTATACTAGCTAAAACTCTAGCTAGAAAATTGGTCTCAGTCTCAGTCTGACATCTTCTATTTTCTTTTTTTAAAAAGTAAATATAGGATTGGTTTAATTTCCAAGAAGTGCAGAAGTCAGTGAAACTATTTGGGTATTCAGCACTTTTGAAAGTAAATCTCAATTGATGTGAGAATTAAACTTTCCACAATGACTACTAATTCCAGCAGCCCCATTGATTTTTCCTGGCACTGTACTGCCCTATTAGATCTCCAACTGAATTTAGAAGGACACATATGGGAAGCACAAAAATTTTTCATACCTGGAACAAAATTCTGCATGGAATTTTAAGTTTTAAAAAGATGTTGCACGCTGTTTTTAAAAATAGAGCCTTTTGGGTGCCTGGGGAAGAAAACATATGATGCAGAGAAAAGTAAAACAGGCAGTGTTGGGATTCAATTTTTTTTACTACCAGTTCTGTGGGCGTGGCTTGGTGGGTGTGGCTTGTTGGGCATGGCAGGGGAAGGAAACTGTAAAATCTCCATTCCCTCCCCACTCCTGGGGAAGGATATGGCAAAATCCAATTCCCTCCCCACCCCACCCCACTAACCTGCTTTCCAGCTCCTTTCTCCTGTGCAGGCCAACAAAAGAAGACCCAGCCGATCAACTGGGACTCAAGAAGCAGAGAATAGATGGGGTTGGCAGGGCAAGTCAGAGGTGGTA
This sequence comes from Laticauda laticaudata, assembly GCA_004320025.1. Lineage (NCBI taxonomy): Eukaryota > Metazoa > Chordata > Lepidosauria > Squamata > Elapidae > Laticauda > Laticauda laticaudata. The sequence goes on along the minus strand of BHFT01034962.1, from coordinate 11,601 downwards.
TTTGCCGGTTCTCCAAACTACTCAAAATTTCTGCTACCAGTTCTCCAGAACTGGTCAGAACCTGCTGAATACCACTTCTGAAAACAGGTGCTAGGAAGCCAAAACTTTTTTTTAACCCAAATGCAAAAACAAACACCGGGATGAGATTTAGGATGGAATTTCATGCTTAAAAATGGTAAAAAAAAATGCTATTTTGAAAAATTGAGCATTTTGGTGCCTGCAGAGGAAAAATCGTGATGCTCCAGACAGAAAAATGGGTGACTTGGGAGACAATTTTTTAAAAAACCAAATGCAAAAATGGATACCAACATCAGATTCGAGGTGGAATTTCATACTTAAAAATTGTATTTCTTGCTGTTTTTATAAACATGTGTTTTGGTGCCTGCAGAGGAAAAATTGCTGCATTCAGAAAAATTGGTGACTTGGGGAGCCAAATATTTTTTGGAACCAAAATGCAAAAGCAGATCCTGGGATGAGATTTGGGGAGGAATTTCTTGGTTAAAAATGGTGTTTCTTGCTGTTTTTTTAAAAATTGAGCAGTTTTGGTGCCTGCAGAGGAAAAATCGTCATGCCACAGTCAGAAAAATGGGTGACTTGGGAGCCAGACAGCTAGAGCAAGGCAAGCACAAAGAGCAGTAAAAAGAAAAAAAAAGTGTATTGGACTGGTGTAAGGATTTCCTAATTCTTACCCTGAATTTAAACTGTTTTTAACTTAATCAAATTGCTTTTTATGAAGAAGGGAAACTCCAGAGAAGGAGGGAGGGAACTGCCATCTCTTTCCCCCTCCAGAAAGCTATGAGATAAAGTTTTGGAGCCAATTTCACACCCGTGGGAAGTGAAAGTTAAGAAAAGAATTAGCTATCGCAATTGGAAAGAGAACTGGACTGAGTATTTTAACAAGATAATTTAAGATATGGATTTAATGTATTTCTATTGGGCTATTTTCCTTTCTAAACCTCCTTTTGGCTACAAAACTAAGTTTCCCCTCTTTACTCCCCTCCCCCATTCCCAATTCATAGTGGAAAGGGAAAAGAAAGCAAGGCTCCCATCTGCTGGTCAAAGTTGGAATATATAAGAAGAATATATTTTGAGCTGGCTAGGCCTAAACAAAAGGCTGATAAGACTTTGTTTTGAGAACTGCTGCATCTGGTGTGGAGCAACTAAATATTTTATCTTTATTAACTTTATTAACACATAAGCAAAACACCCGATGATGTACTGATTCATTGTATCATCATAGAATAAAGAAAGCTGATAGTTTTTCTTTCAGTTAGGACATACTTAGCAGTTACAGAACTTAGGAACAGTATTATGTACCATAATCCACTAAATGTGTTGTATGAACTGTTATTCACATTTCAAAAAAGGGAGAAAGAGAAAAGAGTTAAAAGCAGTTTGTACCGTAATTGTACCACTAGTTTATAACCATTTATAAACAAAATTTGTGACACAACGTAACAGCAATATACTGCTTGTCCAAGCTCTACAACTGGGAAGCACAAATCTTCTTACAGGATAAAAGAATTAATAGAAACAGAAGACTTGAAATAGAAAAAACAGAAATTTAATGCAACATGGGATTTGCCTTGACATTTTAAAATGCCCTCAGAAGCTCAATATGACAGAACAACATGCACAAAATAAATTTTGAGGCAACAATCTTTGTCAATTACAGTCTCAACAATGAAAGAACAGAACTACATGTGCATGAATACTGTACAGAGTCAATGGTATGATCTTGAAGGAATTACACAACTGTTATATTTAAGAGAGCAGGAAGCAGAATCTATCTTGATAAATTATAGCTCTAATATTCCTGTGAAGTTGGTTTCCTCCTTTTTAAAAAATAGTTTGTTTTACAGATGACAATTACAACAGTAAAAACTATACAAACAAATAAAATTAAAAGATTAATTGTAAACAAAGAAGCTGCAGAGGAGAGAATATAGAAATAGAATAGAAAAAAGAATATTGTAAAGAAAAAGAAAACAAATATATAAAGTGACTTCCCCTTTCAAGTATAAACAATTGCAGTAATTTATCACCTTCTCTTAAAATACAGCACATTATCTGTTCTTCCCATCATCACTTATCTATAAACAAATCCTTAAAAACCCCATAGCCCCATCATTTCCTGATGATTTTGTCAATGCTGACTGTGTTCAGGGGATGCTCCAGATATTTTGAGATTGCACCCAAAGCTCTTATTCCTATTGCTACTATCTTGACTTCTTTTGCAACAGATTTATCTTTCTATTTGCAGATCTTTGTCTTTTGTGATTTTCCCCACCCCAGGTCTTTCTCTTCTCTTATATTTCCCAGGTATTTGTAGTTACTGTTTTCATCCAGATTCTGGAGGTTATTTCTTAGGTAGCGGGCATTTGTTCCCCCCAATTTGCACAGTTTTCCCCTATGGATAGTGAAGGTGGAACATTTGTTGAGTCCAAATTCCATTGCAATATTTTGGCTCTATTAATGGACAGTATCGAGCACTGATTCTATTTCAGACAGTGCTTTTCCATACAGCTTCAGATCAGTGGTGGGATTCAATTTTTTTTACTACCCGTTCTGTAGCCGTGGCTTGGTGGGCGTGGTGTGGCTTAGTGGGCATGGCTTGGTAGGTGTGGCAGGGGAAGGATATTGTAAATCTCCATTCCCACCAACTCCTGGGGGAAGGTTACTACAAAATCTCCATTCCCTCCCTGCTCCTGGGGGAAGTTTGCTGCAAAATCCCATTCCCTCCCCACCCCACTAACCTGCTTTCCAGTTCTGTTCTCCAATGCAGGGCAACAAAAGGAGACCCAGCCAATCAGCTGGGAATCAGGTGGCAGAGAATAGATGGGGGCGGAGCCAGTCAGAGGTGGTGTTTGCTGGTTCTCCGAACTATTCAAAATTTCCACTACTGGTTCTCTGAACTACTCAAAATTTTGGCTACCAGTTCTCCAGAACTGGTCAGAACCTGCTGAATACCACCTCTGCTTCAGATCATTCATGTAGAGAGGTGAGATAACCTGGCAGATATTTTTCATGTTTGATAGCCATGTCCTGACACGTTCAGAATTGGTGACAGAATAATCAGTGAAATGACAAACAATAATGATGATAGTGAATCTCCTTGAAAGATTCCTTTCTTGATATTAACTTCTCCCAGTCTATCATCATTGAGCAACACATGTATCTTTTATTGTGCCATTGATATTTGCAAAGCTTCCAATATTTTACTAACTCTTGTTATTTCTGGGCATTCAATTATGCAATCATGTGTCAGGGAGTCGAACGCCTTCTTATAAACAATCCAAAATACATTCAAATTGGTCAAGTTCCCATAATAATAAAAGTCAGATCATTCCTGGATTTAAGCAAATTTTATTTTTCCATTTGTGGTGATAACAAAAGGAAATTTACATTAGCATGTAAATTTCCTACCGCTAAGGCTCTGAGTCTTCAGGTATATGGCATGTAGCTTTATATCTACCAAAATATTAAAAATTTAGCAGCCATTCCATCAGTTCCTAAGATTCTTGTTTTGTGTTCCTTGTTAAGTGCCAACCATACTTATAGAAGCATGGAACTGGAAATTCACTTCAGGGGATACCTACATGAGACTGCCACCTGAAATCCTGCCCCAAGCCTATCTTTTGAGGAAAAGGGGTAGTTTCAGATTTACTTTAATCTGGCTTTTTAGTCTGATCATTTATATAGTTTGGACTAAAAATGAATCCTTTATTTTGCAGAAAAATGCCTTGAAACATTGCAATGGAGACCAATAGTGTCACTTGCATATATATTTTTACTACTGAATCCTTTACTGTTGAGAGCCAACTTTTTGTTGCAAGTTTTTGTTGCAATTTCTACAGCCACTGGTTGTACTTGTTGGCATTTACTTGGCTTTATTTATAGTTACCATCTAAACCCCATTTTTCATTGTGTTCCTTCACTTCCATTACAAGAGTTTGTAGATCATTTTCAATTATTAGAATGCTGCCGTCAGCATAATATGTGTTATTGATGTTTCTTCCTCCTGTTTTAAAGAGATGCTCTGATCTTCTTCCAACCCAGCCTCCCCAATTTATATTCCACATGTGGGTTGAAGGGTTGAGTACACAACTTTGTCTCACTTCTTTATAGCCAGTCTTTCTTCTTCTTCTTCTTCTTCTTCTTCTTCTTCTTCTTCTTCTTCTTCTTCTTCTTCTTCTTCTTCTTCTTCTTCCTCTTCCTCTTCCTCTTCCTCCTCCTCCTCCTCCTCCTCCTCCTCCTCCTCCATTTTACATCTGGACTATGGCTTCTTGTTCTTTGTAAAAGTTTTCCATGAGGTCAATGAGATATTACAAAATATTCTAAAGATTTCTCTTTTTCCCAACATGTAAGGCCTTCCTGTAACCAATGAAGCACATGTTGACTTTTTAAAAATATTATTTGGCTTTCTCAACTGTACAGCATTCACAATGAAGAATTGCTCTTGTTCCTTCAGTTTTCTGTTACCAATATCAGAAAAAAATAGCACAGCTGTTTCCATGGGGAGCTGCAAACTGCATTGAGTAGTTCCAGGGATGGGATCTGACCGGTATAACTACCAGTTCTGTTGTTTTGTGTCGCACATGCATGCCTGAGTCACGCAAGTTGCACAAGTACAATTTATAACCTGCTGAGCTGCCCGGACAGCTGAGCAGCACTGCATGCAAGCGCGCAGAGGTTGGAAAAGCCCTAATTAAAAGAAGGATGAGGGGAAACATGATAGCAGTCTTCCAATATCTCAGGGGCTGCCACAAAGAAGAGGGAGTCAAGCTATTTGCCAAAGTACCTGAGGGCAGGACAAGAAATTATGGGTGAAAACTAATCAAGGAGAGAAGCAATTTAAGACTAAGTTTAATTTTCCTATAGTTAGAACAATTAATCAGTGGAACAACTTGCCTCCAGAAGTTGTGAATGCTCCAACACTGGGAGCTTGGATAATCATTTGTCTGAAGTGGTGTAGGGTTTCCTGCTAGGCAGGGGGTTGGACTAGAATGGGAGTCTCCAACCTTGTCCACTTTAAGACTTGTGTCTTAAGAATCTAAAGAATCTAAAGTTAAATTTTAATATGACTTCTAAAAGATACATTTTAACTGGAACTTTGTAACTAAATACTAAACCCCAGAGAAGCAGAAAATGACAAAAAGGAAAGAAGGTGTCAAAGAAAACAGCTATGGTGGTGTAATTTGATTGCCCTTGCTTGACTTTTGGACTTTTGGGACGACTTATATTTGAGGATTAAAAACACTTGCGATGGTTTGTTTTAAAGAAAAAAAACACTCTACAATGGCATTACTTGTGGCTGACTTGAAAATATGAATTTAAAAAAAACTTAAAGAAGAGAGGAACCAAGAAGGGATAGGCTTCTCGTTGGTTCATATTTCAATTCTTAGAAATTGGTGAATTCCCATCTACTATGAGAAATTCCAAAGAAAAGACCTAATGCAACTAAGAAAGATTGCAGACAAACGAGAAGAAGCCATTTGAAATGAACAAGTAACTCTACTTGGGAAGAAAGGGGAAAGGAGGGGAAAGAGAATTGGAGAATTTGAGACCTAAAAAAACAACCAAAAAAGGAAAACTAAGGTGAAAAGTGGATATAATGCAAGAAAGCAACAGAAAAGGGAAATACAGAAAAGGGAAATTGAGGTGGAGAGACAAGGGGGTAAAAAGGGCAGAGAGAAGAAGCAAAGAAGGAGGGAAGGAAGAGAAGCTACAAGGGTGTGAAGCAAGATGCTAAAGAAACAGGATTTATTTAGAGATAATGGGTAAAAATTTAACTGAAAAAGTGATTCTGGCAAAGGTACATATGATTGTATTGTTATATTTGTATTTAGAAATAATGTTAAGAAAATGAAACAACGTATGATTTAGTGAAACATTTGTGAATAAAATAAATGGAATGAATTAAATGAGAAGAATTAATTTAGAAAGGAATGGGAACATTTTAATGACATAATGTTTTAAAATGCAAGTGAAGGGGAAGGAAGTAATTATGGAAAGTTTATTAAGCGTTCCCATAGAAGCATGAAATTATTTGAAAAGTAATGTGTTATTTTAAATGTTTAAATTTAACATGAAATATTAAACATTAATGATAGAATTGATTTGGTATAGATCGTTGTTTTTAATTATAATTTATATATTTATATTTTTCTTTACTTTTTCTTTTTAAAATGTAGCGTGTAGCTTTAATGTACTACGCAGAATCCAAATGGAAGTTGTTATATGTTAAGTGTTTATAATTTTAGGGGAAAGATATCAAGGCGTTATACTCCAATCAGTGACCACAGGAGGAATTTTGTTGATGAGAAAAAGATAATAGACAGGTTGAAATAGGACAGACAAAGAATAAAAATATAATGATCTGATTTGAGATGAACCAATAAAAATAATTAAGAAAGTTAAAAAAAGGGAGAAGCTATAATAGAAATGTAGAATGGTAATAAGATGATGGAATGGTATATAAAATGATCATGAATTTGAATTGGTGTCTGTACAAAGAGATATAACCAGCGGATCAGGCTGCTTTCAGAAAAGAGGTTTTATGCTTTTCATGTTCTGTGTTGTGTTTGTTTATGTTTGTTTCTAAAAAAAAATCAAATTTTCTATCAAAAAAAAAAAAAAAAAAAAGAGAGGACTTTGTGGACTTCACCTCCCTGAGTTCCTCAGCCAACTTTGTTGAAGTCCACAAGTCTTAAAGTGGACAAGGTTGGAGACCCCTGGACTAGAAGACCTCCAAGGTCCCTTCCAACTCTGTTATTTTATTCTATTCTAATCACCGCCTGGACCTGCTTGTGAGTCACCCTCACTGCTTCTGAGGACCCTGTTCACTTCAAATAAAATATACATTTATTTTGCTGACACTAAAATTAAGACTACATATAGCCCGTGATGTACAACCACAACTGGGCCTAAAAATTCTATTGCTAAGAAAGACGAATGAAGGCAAAGATATATGTCCCAGGAAAATGTTGAAGGATCCATTCTGGGTCGGTCACCGGGCCAGAGGTTTAGGTCCCAGTGACTGACCCAGATTGAATCCTTCTAAGTGAGATGGTCTTTAGGTGAACTTTGCCCCATTAACAACCTTTCTTGTCACAGTTGTTAAGTGAATGACTGCAGTTGTTAAAATAGTAACATGGTTGTTAAGTGATTCTGGCTTCCCCATTGACTTTGTAAATCAGGAGGTTGCAAAAGGTGATCCCGTGATCCCAGGGCACTGGAGCCATCATAAATATGAGGCAGTTGCCAAGCACCTGAATTCTGATCATGTGACTATAGGGATGCTGCACCAGTCATAAGTGTGAAAAGTCACATTAAAAACTAACAAGTCAATCTTTAAAAATCCCATTGTAACGTCAAATGAATGGTTTAGTCAAGGACTACCTGTACTGTGCAATATTTACATGTTTCCTTTCTTTGGTATTACTATGTAGAGTGATATATTCCAGACTGTTCCAAAATTAGGCCCTGGTCTTACTTTCATTGTTATGATTTTTCTGACTTCCTTTACTTGTAATGTAGCCAATTGCATGCTTCGTCTGATGATGTCCACATATATAGACTTCATTTCGGTTGTCTGAAAAAAGGTAAAGAAGTAAATAAACTGTTGGATAGTGAAAACTGATAGGTCATTCTCTTATTTAAATTCTATTCCACCTAAACAGCTCGTCTTATTTGCTAATTTTCTTATTTGTTCATTTTAAATTGGACCTGACAATGAAACTTCTTAATTTTCTCTTCTTCTTCAATGATTGAAGCATAAACTTAGATGATCTCTATGTTAAAAGTCTGCCTGCAAAATCTAGTTGATATTATTTGTTCATTTTGACTACTTTTTCCCCAAGTATTGATTTTGCTACATCCTTCTGGACAATGAAAGCAAAGGCGTTTTTTCTATTTTATTTTTTATCTTGCATAAAAAAAAATAAATGCTGACTATAAGTATCTAACTCTAGTCTATTCAATTAACTGATGCCAAAGAGGTCAACATGTAGGCTTATTTATTTCATTTTTTTTACAGGGTTAAGATTTCAAATGTTCAATGTTCCCACTATACTTTTGTCTTTGCTTCAGATGTTCCTTTCCTGCATGGCAACATCAGCAAATAGACATTCTGAACAGTGGTGGGATTCAAATTGTTTTACCACCGGTTCGGTGGGCCTGGCTTGGTGGGCGCACTTTGCGCATACAAAATTTGTGCTTTCCTACTAATCTTCTCCTGCAATCCTGCACTCTCCCTGTGTGTTCAACAGCAGACACACGGCAATCTGCTGTGCCATGTGAAGCAACTAAACTTCAAAAGCGGGAAATAGAGGTCAGGTCCAATAGCTGATCATTGGAGCAAACCGATTTGCTGCCAGATGATCCTTGGAGCTGCTGGTTCAGTCAAACCGGGCTGAATTGGTAGAATACCACCACTAATTCTGAAGATTTCATTTTAGCCATGTCATAAAACACCACTGATATTCACACAGACTCTCAGCAATTCCACACAGTAGAACATTAAATGCCATCCAACCAGAGAGGCACATCAGCCATATAGACTGTGTTTTTCTAGATTTACCACTGCGTTCTCCTGTACAGTATGAGATCTTGTCTCTGCTATTGTCACAATAGTGATCATCTGCCTCCAGCATATTCTTATATTGCTGCTGTCTGACTGCTGCCACAATGACTAGCATACCATAACTTGAGAGGAATTGTAAGATATATATTCTACATATCTATACCTAATTGTAATCATAACATGCAAACAGAAGCAATTAGAAAACTCATATACCTTTTAGTCATCATTTCAGACATATTTCCTTACCTAAGCACAGAAACAGAATGACCAAGAGCAGGCAAAAAAAGAACTGACTTCTGACTTCCTGCTGTCTTCCCCATAGAGTTTCTTTGTAAGAATCTGACAGGAAACATTAGAAATGTCCCTTTGGTTTGCCTTGTCTTCTTTCCCTTTCCTTCCCCTGTCCAACTTTGCAATAGCAGCTAATAGCACTGTAGCAGCCCCTTCAGCAAATTTCATTCGCTGAGGAGTTATGTGGTCCTGATTTTTAGACATATTCTGTAAAGCTCATGTCCCACTGCACCACCGGATGCAAAGAGGATGTAAAACGGACAAAAAAGCTTGCCATCCATTGGAAAACGTGATGCATCCGTTGTGTACTCACACCATGCGTACCTGTGTTCATACGGCTCTACTTCTGTCAAACATCCTGGCTACGCTAATTTTCATCCACTCAAAACGTTTTGAAGCGCACAAAACTTTTTGAGCGGATGAACTTTCCGCCGTGCTACAATGTACATTCCGCGGACATATAACGGGCAACAAACATTCTACGTCCGTGTCATCCATCTACATTTCCTGCTTGTATCCTCTCGGTCATCTCTGGCCATCCCCTAAACTCACATGCCGCTCATCCTGAAAGCGAAAGAGGGAGGAAGTGAAGAGTACAACGGAACATCCTACGAAGCATTGTAGCACGGGAAATGAAAGGATGTAAGCGGATTGCATCTACGAATATAAAGCATTAAAACGGAACAAGAACGTTCGATATATGGATGTATCTTCGGATATTTTAGGATGTCTGAGTAATGCCTAGAGTATGTGGAAGGACACCTGTGGAAAACCGACAGTTTCCTAAAAAGGGGAGGGGATAATGCACTCTGATCTATCAGTCCAGCAAGCTGTGGTGTAGACAGACCTCTTCACCCTTGGCTGCTTGCTCTTCACATGCATCCATTAATGCTCCACCATGGATCCATCACACACTCTTATGAGCTGCCATCATTCAACACAGAACCAAGCCTCTTCAAACTGTTTCACCTTTTTCTATTCAAGGAGAAGAAGGTAGAATCTCAAGAGCTGTGGGGTCCGACGATGGATGCAGGCAGGAAGGAGTGGAGTTGGACTGTATGAAATTGCATGGTGGTAGCTGAGGAGACATGAAGACACTCGTGATTCCAGGCACTTCATAAGATGCCCGACCAGGCCATGTTTGCGAACTTGCGTTGAGCGTCTGAGACCCTAGGTGACCAAGCCAAGCACCAACTTCCGCCCAGCCTGGACCCTGGAACTGATTAGCGTTGCACTGACTTCGCGCACTGGCCTCGGAACCACTTACAGAATCATCAGTATGCCTGGAGGGTGCCAACATACACCAGTCAGCACAAGTGGCTATGAGAAGTGTGCAGGCCATCATTGAAGATAACATGTAGTAAGCTCTCCAGTGCCGCCACGACTGAATGAAGCCTGGAGGAAATTGCCACGAACAGTGGTATCAGGAGGTGGAACTTTTCCCACACCATTGGATTCCATAGATAGAAGCTCCACCCAACTCAGGGTCCTCTTATCACAACTACAAGGGCTTCTTCAGTATCCATCCTCTTTGCCATGGGTCGACTGCTTGATACAAGTTTCATGTAACGAGCTTCAGGCAAGTGGGTTGCTTCAGCATAGCCAGGTATACTAACGCCAGTGACCTCAAGGATGGCGTCAGAACGCAACCTCATCATGGTTTTCCAATCCCGACGCCCCTACAGCAATGACACACAAGATGTTGCCTACTTCATCGTGGGTGATGACGCGTTCTCCCGTCATAGAACGCTAACCTCATGAGCCCTACAGTTTCAGATACCTACCCGTGCAACGAGAGGATCTTCACTCAAGGCTGTCCCAGGGCAAAGACGCGGTGTGGAGATGCCTTGGCAATCTGCCACCAGCTTCCAGGTATTTCTCCCACCATATAAGCATCACCAGGGACCTGTGAGGTGAGCATCATGGAAGCTTGCTGCATTCCTTGCACAATCTCAGCCACTCCACTACCGCAGTGTGGCAGAAAGACTTGTGGAACGTCTAAGAGGGGAATGGGGACATGGAGCCTGGTGAATGGAGCAAAGGACGAAAGCTCTCTGATAGACAACTGTGGATGTAACAAGGCCCCCGAACAAAGCTTCACGTGAAGGGAAGAAATAGCGCAACTCCTGAAACACTGGTGACAACTCCCCAGCTGGAGCAGTGGGAGTGGCAAAACCAGGATGGTAGAGTCTTAATGGATGCTTGCCTTGAAGCCTGTCTCATGGACACTGGATAGAATTTGTGCCATGTAGTTAGTGGTCTAAAATAATAGGCATTAATAATAGAGCTTTGTTTATTTGAATGTGTTTGATCAATGTTAATAAATTGTTAATTGATAAAAAAGGGCTATATGTGTTCGGCAGCGTGGGAGAGGTTTGGCCATACTGTCCCACTGATGCTTCAACTGGGGTTTTCATTCCGCAACAGTATTCTTACCCATCCCAGCAGCTATCTTGACTTATCCACATATTATTCTTACCCATCCCACAAGCTATCCTTACCCATCCATCAACTATCCTTACGTATCCCACAAGATCAAAGGGCCTTTAACCATGTTTTTCAAAGTTTTCACCAAACCTTATTAAGTAAATAAAATGAGCCAAGTTGTGAGCAAAGATAACTTTATAAACACTGTTTTTAAGTAGAGACTGCTGATGCGATCTTATTAAAAAAGCAAAATGAACCCAAGTAAGTGTCCTAACAAAGATGAAAAGTGAACAAGGTAA
>BHFT01034960.1:0-33939 GCA_004320025.1 Laticauda laticaudata | reverse complement strand
TTTAAAAAAAAGGTTTAATGGCGACCCATAATTATTCCACAAACTATCGGTCGGTCCTGTTATGAATAGCCAATTACATCTCTCTCTTTCTTCTGGACCTCGTCACACGGTAGCATCTCTCTACCTGCAGTCAAACACATCGCCACTCAGGCGAAATTCGTAGAAAGATTAGTATCTCTCTGTGTCGTGACACTGCGTAACTTACCAGTATATATCGATGATTCTTCTCGTATAAGCATTGAGCCAACTTTGCGTTAGGCCTTAGGCCAGTAGTCACTTTCCTCAGCTATAGAAATATGAGGGACCTTTGGCGAATCACATTAAACAATCTTGCATAGAAAACTGCAGACTTGTTTACATAGTCTCTGAGAAATTGAACTGAAAAAAAAAAAGAGCCCAGTTGAGTCAAGGATTACATATATTACTGAATCTGATAAGTCTATTTTCTTGCCTACTTTCGTGATAGAAATGACAACAGGTTTTGGTCTCTATTGCGAGTACTTGATCTTCGAGCTGCACGATCAGGCTTTATAGCTTTGAAGCCCACCAATTCTCTGGTAATTGAGTTTTGCTTTCTAGAATTATGCTTCTAATCAATTCTCTAGGGACTATCCTGATATATCGGCTATTAACAGCAGCAAAATGAAAAAGATCGGTTTCTACTTGGGGCCGAACCGTCCTAGATACTTGACCCTGTTCGGAAAAAAATTATCCATATAGTTCAGTTCCAACCTGGACATAATGAACTGGAAAATGAAGGCCTTTCTAGAGTCGGAAAAACAAAGATATGTTTAAATGTAGGGTCGGCACACCCTAATGACAGACCCAATACATTGTGAAATTAATTCCTTGGGGCGGAGCTGAACAAAACGGAGTTGAGAGTGGGTGGGGTTGTTTTTATCTTCTTGGGCTTTGTGTATTCTGAGTCCTGTTACCTGTGAAGACATGGCCTCTGTAATATTCTATTGGCTGTTGTCAGATTTCTATGTTAGGAATTATCAGGGGGTGGGATTCACTGGTTCGGGCCTGCGTTTTGGAAAACCACGATATTAATTTTACATCCAGCTCTTGGCAAACCGTAGTACAACAACCAGTGTGGCCCCACCACAACCCCTCTCTCTTCTCCAGCTGAGTCTGCCACGAGGCTCCCAGGTATTGCTGTCTCTCAGATTCCTATTCTATGCTCCCAGGTTCTACTCTCTTGGGGTGCATAGTTAGCTGAAAGTGTTGAGCATTTCCGATTGTGGCTATATCGTTTCCTGTGTTGGAATCTTGGGTGGGAAGGCTGCTCTCTAATGTCCTATCATCTTGCTTTTATGAACTATAACTTTGCTGCAAGCAAGCTTTCAAAATATCCGTTATGAATGGATTTCTGCCGCAGTTATTTGCTTTCTATGAATAAACCACCTTATTAGTTGGCTCCTTTCTAAAACAAGCTGTTTATCTCCTTAAGTCTGGGAGAGCTATTAAGAAAAGTGGGGGCATTCAGTTGAGCTTCTTCTAGCACATACTGAAAATCTGCGCATTGTGTGCAGTTTTGATCCTGTGCTTGCCACTGGGAGCCACCCGAGCCAGCTGTTTCAGGGCTAAGCCACCCCGTAGAGGTGGTAGAGGGGGAGACTGCCGCAGGGGTCAGGGAAAGGTCACATTTCTTACTCACCTCAGTGGCTCTCTGTACTCCCTTTCCCAAAGGTGGTCTGCAGCTTCGGTGGTCAGCAAATGGCCACTCAAAGAAGAACTCAACACGGAAAAGAATGTGCAGGTGATAAGATACAGAAGAGTAAAAGTTTTGGCTGACCATCATGGTCATATACGTGAAAATTCCTACGAGCATAACAATATAACGGGTAACTCTGGAATTTAATAATTATGAAACGACATTGTTCCAAAGAAGATTTGAAGCGGTGAAATTGATCCCGTGAGTAGGGAGAAGGGACAAGCGAATTTGCATTGTCTGGTTTTTCTTTTACTTGCCCTATATCTGATCAACTACATAAGCACGTTAAGGCAAATATAGTACTTGGCAAAAACTAGATCCCTACTATGTAAGCCTATTAGGCAACCACGGCGTGCTCAACTGTTAATGCCTATCCTGATAATACTATAATACGTATGTGATAGTGTGGCTAGATCAGCATCACATGTCACTTCTGATCCATTTTAAGCCCTAGTATTCCGCGTTATATCCTCTCATTATGACAGTCACTCTGTCCACAAAAAGAAGTGTGAAACCATGAATCAAAAAAGGTGGATTCCTATGGGAGCAGACTAAACAACATTATAAAAACTTAAAGCAGCAATGTGAGAGACTGCACGCCTGAAGTGAAAGCGAAGATTATAGACTCCATTGCGGGAACCAACCATCATTATAAACATATAGATATCTCTGGACATAAGCGATACACCATTCTGTAACTGAAGATCTTTCAGAGGTGTCTTTAACTGAGAAAGACAACCCAGCGAATGAGTGAAAGGTTGGTAAAAGGCTCAGAAGATACAGCCTTTTCGTGCGGCTATTTATACTTGGCGCTTAAGTTTTTTATAACCTCCCTGAGTGATTTTTGGATTTTTGGCTATCAGATCTAAGAGACTTTTAAAATTTAATTGGCGATGGTTTTTTTAATAAGTTCTATAAATGTATCACCTCTGAAGAGAGAGAGGATTTCTGATGAAGTCATTAGAAAGTCGCATTTGGACACATCACTTCAATGCTCCCATATTGCTGAACTGTTAGCTTAGCCTTGGGTTTAATAGTGTGAATAGAGTTGTAGACTAAAATAAAATGTTGATCTTTCCTGTGTATGCATGAGAGGAAAGGCTACCTACAAAATGGCCAGCACCTACGATCAGGGGTGGGATTCAAATTTTTTTAACAACCGGTTCTGTGGGCGTGGCTTATGTGGTGGGCATAGCTTGGTGGTCATGTGACTGGGTGGGCATGGGTTGGTGGTCATGTTATTGGCTGGGTGTGGCCAACTCAACATCACTCACATTAAGGCACGCATCTCCTTGCCTGGCCTCTCATGACTGTGGGGATGCTGCAACAGTTGTAAGTGTGAAAAAGGGTCATAAGACACTTTTTTCAGTGCCATTGTAACTTTGAATGGTCACTCCACACAAGCAAAGTACCAGCAAAGGAGGGAAAAAAAAAACCTCCAGAGAAGTTCTTGAGACAGGAAACTAGACCTGCCAAGAATGTAATAAGGGTTAACAGAGAGACAGTTTCTGTAAGCAAAACCTTCCTGCCTTCCTTGCAGGATTAGGCCAGTAATTTCTTCTAACAACCGGTTCTCTGAACTGCTTAGAATGTTAACAGCCGGTTCTAGAGAATAGGTGTGTATCCCACCCCTGCCTATGATACCATTGTCCTGTTCCTTTAAGGCAGGGGTGTCAAACTGGTTTACACTGAGAGCTGCATTAAGCTTATGGTTGACCTCGGGGGGGGCATGGTGGATCTGGTGGGTATCACTCATGGATGGGGCACCTGTGATGACCCGGGTGTGGATGGGGGGATCCATCGCCTTCAGCAGAGGAAGGAAAGACTGGGGTGAGAGCCAAACCCTTGTCCACCAGAGGAGCCTTGTCATCCCTCTCAGGTCGTGCGGAGGACCCCCAGACAGTTGCGCAGGCTGCCTGGACCCCTGGGCACTGGAGGGCAAGTGCCCAACCTGGCCCAGCCTTCCCCAAAGGGGCTGCTGCTGTGCGCTCTCCTTGGCCAAGTTGCTCATGGTATGTGCGGGAGTGTTTGGGTCAGAGGGAGACCTACTCACTGAGGATGCTTTGAACCAAAGTATCCTCAGTGATAGGATGGGAGGCCACCAGGAGAGGTCAGGAAGAGAGGACAAGTACTGATGGCCAAGTACTAAGGTAGGACTTTCCTCAGACCCTCCCCCCCTCATTATAATTTCCTTCCTTCCTTCTGTGATAAACAGTTCATGGAACTACCACAGTTTATTACCAACTGTGATAAACAGTTCACATATGGAACTACTCGAGACAATAAGTTGAAAGTAGGAAATAATTTTCTTAACATATTTGCAAATAGGGGTGCAACAAAGGTGAACGCATGACAAGGCATAGGTCAGCCCTTTTATCTCCCTGCAGAAACTTATTTTCCCACCTCTCCTTTTCCTGTTAAAGCATGCAGCTTTTCCCTCTCCCCAAAGCCCCCATTTGCTTTTTGTTTTTCAGCACAGCATCCTGTCAAAGCACTCAATCTATCTCCCCACTCCCCTTTTCCTGTTTAAATCTTCACAGTTTTAACCAACTTCTACTTCGCATAAGCTCTATTGTTCTTTTGGTTCTGTGTTTGCAGTTGCAGTTTGTTTGCCACGCTCCTGGTTTGACATTTAGCTTTTTACCTGTTACATGTTTTTTTTAAAGACGGCGTATAATTTTTCCAGTTACATGTATTTTATGCTAAGCATTTTACAAACAATATATACTCCATGTTGTTTTGCATCTAATACAAATATTTGTATTTCATAATTTAT
This sequence comes from Laticauda laticaudata, assembly GCA_004320025.1. Lineage (NCBI taxonomy): Eukaryota > Metazoa > Chordata > Lepidosauria > Squamata > Elapidae > Laticauda > Laticauda laticaudata. Next base: position 29,446 of record BHFT01034960.1, on the reverse strand, counting down.
TTATCCCTTACTTCTTTCCTTCCCTCCCTCCTTTTCCTTTTCTCTTCATTCTTTCTTTCTTTTTCCTTCCCCTCTCTTCTTTTCCTTCCTTGCTCTCTTCCCCTCTTTCCTTCTTTTTTCTTTGTCTTTCCTCTTTTCCTTTCTCCTTTCCTGTCTCTTCTTGATGCTCAAATACAAAAGGGGAACAAATTCGAACAGCTGCCATTGGTTATAAGCCGGCAGGCTAGCCTGTATAAAAGGCTGCCGCAAGTTCGGCCAACCGTTCCGCTTTTACTGACTCCTTGAAATAAAGACTTTATTTGTTGGAACCCGGTCTACCTCGTGTTTTTCCGAACAAAACAGGAAACATTTCACAATGCCTCCTTGCTGTGATCAAATACCACTTTTGCTAGTAGTTTCTGGCCACTTAAACACTGAGAACAAACCCGGCTCAGTTTATCCCATGCTTGCATTTAGCAGGGGCATCCATAGACAACATACAGCTGTGGCTTTACTGTGATTATTGATCAGAGCTCCTCTTTTTTATGTGCAGCAGCTTTAGCCTTTAGGATCAGAAGTAAGTTTTTAATGCTTTTGCATTAATATATAATCCTTAAAAGGGCTCTCCTGTAGGGACCCTGCCAGGGTCTAATTCAGACTGGAAATATAGCAAAGGAAAATATTTCCCCCCACTCTGCTTTGTCCTGTTTTTCCTACTGGAAATGGCTGTTTGCAACAAGAAACCCCCAAAATATACATATAGACTGGGTGAAACCAGGCTTACTAACAGCAACTGTGAGAGGGATCTTGGAGTCTTAGTGGTGGAGCTTTTGCCTCACAATCAAGGAGGCTGTGAGTTTGATCCTAGGAAGAGGCTAATATTATAAATAGACTTTCCAAGGTCAATTTCAACTCTGTTATTCTATGTTCTATGGACAATTAAATATGAGCCAGCAGTGTGTGGTGGCAACCTAAAAAGTCAATGCAGTCCAAAATTGCATTAACAGAGGGATACAATCAAGATCAAGTGAGGTACTAATACCACTCTCAAGCCTTAGTAAGGTCATACCTAGAATACTGCATCCAGTTTTGGTCACCACACTATAAAAAAGATGTTGAGACTGTTGAAATATCTATCTGGTTCAGCTCCAAGTGGGAAGAAAGACACTGGAAACATGGAGGCTGATTGGAAAGGTGGTTTAATGAAGCAGAACCATCAGGCAGTGGTCCTGGTGCAGCTGACCACATGGAGTTGAGAGACAGGGTTGTCCCCTGTTGCCATTATTATTTGTTCTGACCTTGGAACAGGGGTGGTATTCTACCGGTTCGGACCGGTTCTATAGAACCAGTTGTTATGATTCTGCAGTTTGAGAACCAGCAAATGGTGCCCCTGGCTGGCCCCTCCCCTCCCCGCCAGTCCTGATTGCGCATGCGCAACATTGCTGATTGCGTTCTCCCCCTCCCAGTCCAGTCTTTAAAGTATTTTATTTTTTCCTCCGACAATCAGCTGTTCCAATGATCAGCTACCGGGATCCCCCTCGCTGTCTTACTCTTTCACCCAGGAGGCTTCCCTGAGGCGCAGGAGACAAGGGGGTCTTGTGCGTGTGTGTGGGGGGTGCAGCTCCATTCTTTGCCTTCCTGAGCCCCAAGGAAGCCTTCTGGGAGCAAAAGTGCTCCCCCAGGAGGCAGAAAAAAGGGGGGGTTGCAAAACCACGCCCATCCAGTCACATGGCCACAACCGCCTTGCCACACCTACAGAACCGGTTGTTACAAATTTTGAATCCCACCCCTGCCTTGGAAGTCCTGAATAGAAATATTAGACAGGATATGAGATAAAGAGAATGGAGATAAAAAATGAAGAGTATGAACTACAGGTATTTGCAGATGATTTAGTTTTTATCTTAGAGGATCCACTGGAAATGGGACCCAAACTATTAAGGATAATAGAAGAATATGGTGAAGCGGCAGGTTTGAAAATGAACAGAGAAAAAACTAAAACCCTAGTGAGGAATATCACAGATAAACAAACAAACAAACAAAAAGAATTAACAAAGAGATTGGATATTCAGGTTACTAAGAAAATAAAATACTTGGTGATCCTGTTAACAGCTAGGGGGAAAATATTTTTGGGACCTTAATTAAATAATATTGAAATTTATCTGGCAAGGGAAAAAAGAAAGAATAAACTTTAAAATGTTATAGGATGCAAGGACAAGGGGGGGGGGGGGGNGATGCAAGGACGGGGGGGGGGGGGTTGGACTACCTGAGAACTATATCACCAAGCTGCGGCATTATCGTGGATAATGGATTTGCTGCGGCAAAGAATTTTGGTTAAAGAATAGCACTTGATGACTGACAGAAATTATGGGATAGAAATTATAAGGTAACAATGTTAATTGCATACAAAGTCAATTTATACAAAATGTTTTATATATGGCATTGTGCGCCAGCAAGGTTGGCAAAGATATTTAAAGATAAATCAGCAAAATGTTGGAAATGCCACCAAATACCTGGCACATTTTACCACATGGTGCACATATGATGAAGCTAAAAAATATTGGACAAAAATATGCTGATGGTTGGAAGAGATGATACAATGTATTGATTTAAAACCAGAAATCAGAGGTGGTATTCAGCAGGTTCTGACCAATTCTGGAGAACCGGTAGTGGAAATTTTGAGTAATTCGGAGAACCAGAAAATACCACCTCTGACTGGACATTTGACAGTATGCTTTCCCTACCACACCAGAAATATTCCTGTTGTGGGGATCTTACCTGAAACTTATAGCAAAGAAAATGTATTTTGTATTTTGTATTTGAAATTGTATTTGATTATTCATGTGATAACTGCGAGAATCATATTTGCTCAAAATTGGAAAAAGGAACAGACTACTACTAAAGAAAATGTGATTATAAAAATATTAGAATGTGCAGAGATGAATAGATTAATACTTGTAATTAAAGAAAGAGAGCAAACTAAATATTATAAGGTATGGCAACTATACTATCAATGCTTAGAGAAAAAAATATGAAAGCTAGATATCATTAATGGATTAGTTAAGAAGGACAATATATATATTTTAACAGAAATAAATAAGCGAAGAAGAAAGATAGTGATATTAAGCACAATAAGTATAAGATTAGAAAATAATACCATGTAATGAATAAGACTGTAAACATTAACTGCGTTGCACAAGATACTTGTAACCAGACCAAATGAATGCAAATGGAAGAAGATGTTTGTAATAAAAATAAAACATTTAATTAAAAAAAATGAGACACAGTCATGGTCATAAGTATGAACCAATTGCCAAGCATCGTGGGAGCCATGCTCGCCCTCCGTCTCTTCGCCGAGGCCTCGTCCGGAGGAAACGTCCCGAGAAGCGCTTCAGCACCAGCCGCCCCGCGCACGAAGCGTCAAAGGGCCAGAAAAGAGGCGAGGCGCCGCCGAGGGAAGACAGCCAGGCCGCCCGCGCCCGCACTTCCCTCCCGGCTCCACTCCGGTCCCTCTCAGGGCTGTGAGGGGCGGAGCGTACTTTCCGCCCGGGAACGCTGATTGGGCCACACGCGTAGCCCGAGAGGCCTGGTTTGGCCTGCGCCGCGATGCCGAGGCGGAGCGCTAAAAACAACCGCGGAGTGCGGGGTGGGCGAGGCTTCGCCTTCTCCGCCTTCGCTTCCCGGTGAGTGTCTGGCTGTTTGTTCCCTCCCTCGAGCCTGAGTCGGGGAGCCCTGAGGGACGTTGCGGGGACCCGGCTTCAGGAGGGGCTGGGAGTCGTCTTTGGGCTGGGCTGGGGGTTCCAGGCGGCCACGAGGTCCTCAGCGCTGCAGGGCAGCAGGGCGTGACTCGAGGGGAAGCCCCGGCCAAAGCGCTGCATGTGTTGGCGATCCCGTGAAGCTTCCCGGGGAAACGGGGTGCGGGGAGGGTGGTTGGGAAAGGCCTCTTTTCCTTCGGGTTGGCGCCTCTTCGAGCGCCGTGAAGGGCCTCCTTTGGGGGGGGTGAAGAAACCTCGGGGGNTTTGAAGACCTTTCGCTTCTCATCCGAGCAGCTTCTTCGGCTCTGCCGGGACAGTGAGGATTGGAGGGACTGATATTCCTGGCAGACGGCTGGTCTCTCGAGGAAGCAGATCACCAGCTGTCTGCCAGGAATATCAACCCTTCCATTCCTCGCTGTCCTGGCAGAGCTGAAGAAGCTGCTCGGATGGGAAGAGAAATATCTTCAAAAGAAAAAAACAAAGTCCATTTGCCTCCTGAAAAAAGCATCTTGGGGTTTTCTGAAGGCGATATGAAGTTCTTGGCAACCATACGGAAGTCTGCCACCAGCTTTTCTGGAGGATTTTTCAGATCTCCTAGTGGTTTAACCAATAAATTCCCTATTCAACAGCCTTCCATGTAGTTACAGGCCAGGTTTCATCAAGGTCTTTTTTGACTAAACAAATGAAGGCCCCAGAATAATGTTGCAGGATCCAATCTGCATGGGACCAGTGTGTTTTTTTTTATTTTGCTCCCAAGCCCCAGGCTAACTACCAATAAAAACAAGTTTTTGCTATAAATTCTGGCATGTTTGTTAAAGATAACAAACAAAACCACTGTGGTTTTTTGTTGTATTTGTTGTCAGTGAATTGATTCAACATAGGATTTACAGCACAAAATGGAATGAAGCTGTGTTCATAATTTAAGTTAATTCAGAATTGTTAATTGAAGTTGCCAACATGATGTCGAAAACTCCCTTCTGGGCATTCCATAACTGTTTGTTCTGCATTTTACCAGCATGTCCTGTCTTTTCCAAACCAATATCCAAGTACGAAATACTCACCTGCAATCCTATGATCATCATGCCAGATCAGATTCACCTGCCGATTTCCATAGATCATAACAGATCANGATCACCAGCTGTCTGCCAGGAATATCAACCCTTCCATTCCTCGCTGTCCTGGCAGAGCTGAAGAAGCTGCTCGGATGGGAAGAGAAAAAAGGGCAACTTGAAACCCTGCTGAAGGTTTGTGTGCATCCATCCAACTCTCAAACTGTTCCCTACCTAAAAAGCTGCTTACATGTGGGGTCTGTACAGCCCAAGACAGCAGTTGAAATGTATTGAATGCATAAAGTTGAAAGGATGGAAAATTACAATTCCTACAAACATTTTTAACGTCAGAACTGTTTCGTTTGCGACTTCTAATTCTGGTCATGAGACGTTTTTATTGCAGAAGGAGAACAGTGTGTCTCAATCAGAATCCTTTGGCTTCCCCTTTGTAAAATGTTTTCCATTTTCAGCAGCAGCGGGGACTTTTATGGAGGCAGGGGAATTGTGTAGCCTGTCATGAGACTTGTGAAATGCTGTCTCCCCCCCAGAAAAAGGAACAGGCCTTCTGGGGGGAAAGGTAGCTCCACCATTGAAGACATCCTCTTTGAAGAAGGAATGAACAAGTGTTTTATCAGTCAATTCTTTTTTATCTTCTGAAAAACGCCGCCGTCCTGGTGATTGAGCTTCATTCCAGCTCCAGTTGTACTCTTTTTTTTCTCTCTCTTTCTTAAAAGCCTCTCCTTGAGTCTTTTCACATCCACTGTGTCTTGAGCTATTTTTGGAGTCCTATACTGCTCCATAATTTAATTGCCTCCTTTTTGGATGGGAAGAGTTGCTTTTACGAATGTGGAGATTTTCCTGAGCAATCTTGTCCCCCCCCCAGGGCATAAATGGTGCTTTATGTTATTATTAGAGTTTGAGATGTGAACTTGCAATTTCTATATAGATTCAGAAAATACAAGCTGGGTCAGGTCAAAATTCTCTGTGGAACAGTAAATGTGAGTAAGCAGGTACTGGAAACTCTGCAAGCAGAATAGGGGACTAATAATAAATCCCAATTCCCAAGAATTGACTTCCGTTCTTGTTGATTGAGGGGAGACTATCACGCGTAAAAATATTTTTTTCTTTTGCTTTTTTATTTGTTGGGTTTTTAACTGACCAGTCTAACATTCATCCGTGAGGTTTCCTAATGGTCTCATGTCCAGATCCGACTTTATTTATCTTTTAAAAATTCAGCCAAGCTATATACAAGTTGCTTTTTTAAACTAGTTTTTCAACATGTAGAGCCCTATTTATCTGTTCCGATATTGATCTTGTGTTCTTGGCAACTTCAGTTTTGAAAACCCAGTATTCATAAATGTTTAGATAAGTAACTTGAATTTGTGGTGATGTTAATGTAGTCCCCTCTTAACTTTTAATATCCAGTAACTGGAAACTGGTAGCAGTCATTGAGATGATATGTGTGTGTATGCAATACATAATTGCTTTGTAATGATAGTACTGCACTATGGTGTATTAGTACAACCAGGCGATGCTGATTCCAGTCCACCTTCAACCATGGAAATTCCTTGGGTAACTTGGTCAATCAGCCAAGCCTACCTCACAGGGTTATTGTAGGGAAAAATCAGAGAAGGGATCATGTGTAATTTTCCTTGAGTTCCATCAAGAAAAACAAGATATAAAACCAAGAAAGAAATCTGTTCAGGTAATGCTGTACCTTATAGCCTGGATCAGGGGTCTGCAACACCTGTGGTCTCCGGGCCCACTTCATGCTAGAAACTGGGCCACGCAAACAAGCAAAGCTCCATCTGTGGGATGCAAGCAGCACTCAAAACCATGCCCCCTCCAGTCCATGGAAAAACCTTTCTCCACAGAACCAGTCTTTGGTGCAGAATTTTCACCACTTGGTGAAAATGCAGAAGGATTAATTTACTGATTGTCTCCCTGTCAGAGATTAATGAGGGCAACTAGTTCTATTAAAGCCAATGATTGCGGTGATTGGCCAGAGGCAAAAGAAATAATGGGAATATTCTAGTTCAATGTTTTTCAATCTCAGTAATTTTCAGTTCCTAGAATTCCACAGCCTCTGACAACAATGGATTTTCTGTTAGATTTTCTGTTCTAGGCAAACACTATTTTCTTTTGTCACAGCTCTGAGTATCAGCTGAGCATAAATTAGTTTAAGCTGCTTTTATCTCATCTTTCTGTATAGAACATAAGAAAACAGCAGCTTCACAGTCTTAATGTGGGTGTTAGAGGAGGTTGATTATTACTGTAGTGTTTGTGATGGGATAGTTTTGCATATTTGTGCTGAGGAGATGACCTCTCTCTCTCTCTTTTGCTAGAGATAAGATGTGGCTGCTAATAATAGCAGTGAGCTTGTTCCAAGGCCTGGTGAATTCAGCAATGCTGGACAGGAGGAAAAGTGGTGTGAATCCAGAAACATCCATGAACATTGTAAGTTGTTACTATTATCACTTCAATTTCAGACTGTTTCAGTGATTGGTACTGCATATTAAGTCTGTGATGAATCTTTTCATGAAATTTGATCTTCATTGAAAATTTGGACTGCAGAGGAAAAACACTCTATTAAGCAAACCTGAAGGGAAAAAATTCTACCAGATTATATTTTCTTGAAACCAATAAAGGGTAAATCTGAAAAAAGTACAAAAATAATTGTTTATGTTTATAACTTGCTTTACAAAGGACAATTCTAGAAGAAAACCAAGAAAATAAATAATTGAATTAAATCTAATGGACAGCTTTCTGAAATAAAGGACTGGGTTGTTGTTTTTTTATAATAAGGACACATGGTCAGTGCACATGTGCAATGCTGCCAGAGTGTACACAGAAAGTTTAAGATGGTGGCATGATAATGTGGTTGAAGGTCCCACTCAACATACAGTACACATAAAAACAGTCCATGCTTTGTTCTTACTGTCATAGCCACCTTCTCCTGCATCTGCAGAAACCCTGAATTTAACTTTGTCTTTTACATTGACATCCTACCAATTGCCATCCTTAACTCTCCATAACCACTAAGGTTGATCGCCAAAATGTTATTTACCCCAATTGCTAAGCTTTAAAGAAAAGAAGGTTTTCAAGGAAGGAGCTAAAACTTTCCAGTACTGAAATAAGGTGGGGGAAATAGTTTATTAAAGCATTGGAGTCAGATACCTGGTTAGATTTTCTCCAGTTTGTGTGAAGGGTTGACTTTTCATTCCTGATTTTAATTCATACATTCTTTGCCTTCCTGTTTTATCAAGCGTCAAAGTGGCTAATTTAAAAAAATGGATTAAAATGACAGACTCTCTTGAATTAAAAAGATACTTTAAATTGCTACTGAAATTAACAAAAACCCTGCCTAAAAAGGTAGCTTTGGTCTTGTGGTTAAGACATCAATTTAGAAACCAGGAGACCAAGTTCCAGTCCTGCTTTAGGCATTGAAGCTGGATGGGTGACTTTGAGCCAGTCTCTTTCTCTCAGCCCAACCCATTCACAAAGTTGTTATTGTGGGGAAAATAAGACAAGAAGTGAGTATAAAAGTATGTTTGTTGCATTGAGTTACTTATAAAAATAATAAACGTGGTATAAAAATAAATAAAAAGATTTTCAGGTTTCCTCCATGTTGAATGGAGATCAGATTGAAGATGAGTGCCATTGATTAGAGATTCACCTGCCAGAGAAATTATTATTGGTACATCTCTACATCTACAGATCTTAACAGTTGCGTTGCTTCAAAGTGGAGTAGTAGTAATGCTTAGAGAGGGCTATAAAGCACTGTGAATCAGTATATAAGACTAAGTGTTATTGTAGGCATGGGCAAGCAGTCCAAATCTTTCAATCTAGACATTTTTGTAGAGTAGCTGTCACATTTGGCACCAGTGTGTCATTTGGCACACATGTGACACCAGCTGTCACATTTGGCACTTATGAATGCTTTTCAAAGGGTGGTTCTTCTTACAGTAATACAGAAAATATGTTTGTATGTATACATGGCTATCTATGATATCTGTATTCGATCAGTAGCAGGAGAGTAATAATAGTGCTCAAATTTGAATTGCTTCTGAACCAGTTAACCACTCGCCATTCAACTTATCAAACAACTAAGGGGAGGGATTGATGAGAATTCAGACACTCCAAGAATAGACCGTGTAAGCTGAGACACACCAAGGTCACTACTGCAGGTGTTCGACAAACAAAATCCTTATTCATTATTGGACAATGTGATCATGATGGGTGGGAAGAAGGGAAATCCAATGTTTACCTATGCAGCGTTGTGTTTACCATAAAAACTTTGTGAGGTTTTTTTTCATCCTTTGATATATAGAATTTGCTTTTTAAATGATTTGTGCTCATATAAGACTATTAAAATATCTAGGCCAGCCTTTTTCAGCCTCTGTAGATATTTTAAGCCAACAAACTCCAAAATTCCTAGCTAGCATTGCTAAAAGTTTGCAATACTAGGAATAGCGGTTCAAAACATCATGAGAACAGTAAATGGGTGAAGGCTGGCCTAGGTGCTTTAGAATAACTGAATAACGAACAACACTATCTTTGATTTGTTTCTCTTTTAGAGTGAAATTATTTTATTCAGAGGATATCCCAGTGAGGAATACGAGGTGGTGACAGATGATGGATATTACCTAAGTATTAATAGAATTCCTTATGGGAAATTAAGTCAGAAAACCAAGGGTGAGTATATGTTTGTAAACAGATAATAGAGTATTATGAAAGTATATAAATCACTTACAAATATTGTCCTTGTTAAAATGATTGTTTCCAATTTCCAATAAATTTTAATTTGTTTAATTACTCTGCTCAGTTCAGTAAGCCAAAGAGATTCTTGTGAACTGTTGAAATGGAATGGCCAGAATTCTACATAGTGCTGATCTTTGTGCCTAATAGAGCCCTAGCTGCAGAACAATATAACAGTGTCTTCTAGATACAGAGCTAACCAAGTACATGTTGGATATAAATCATATAAAAACTTCTTCAGAAAGGAAGCTGTGATACAGTATGATGGGCAGCATTTTGATCATCTGTTAAATTCAAACACTGCAACCATTAAAATCCTGTTCATTTATCTAGCTGACTAAACACAAAAGGAGAGACAATCTGTATATTATATAACTTGTAAATCTTGTTGTCACCGCCCTGAACTGGACTAAACAGTGCATCACAAGGCAACAATTTTTGAACCAAGATACCTCAAATGGGCTAACTTAGAGTGGGGATTCCCAATCTCCTGGTCTGTGGACCAGCAGTGGGCCCTGGCATGCCAGCAACCGGGCCATGCAAACAAGCCCCATCTGCAGGATTCAGGCAGCACACGAAAACACACCCTCTGGTCCACGGAAAAAAACCTTCCTCCACAGAAATGGTCCCTTTGAAGCACCCTCAAATGATCATGGGATCAAAAGTCCAATGCTTGACAACTGGTTCATACTTACCTGTCTACCAAGGTCATGTGATCACATTTTGCAATCTTCTGACAAGCACAGTCAATGGAGAAGCCAGATTCACTTAACAAACCCCTAGTTACTAACTTATCAACTTCAGTGATTCACACAACACACAAAAAATGGCGCCATAGGGGAAATCTCAGTGGAAAGGGAAACTTTCCACGCCATTTTGTTCACCATTTGATTTGTGAATTGTGACCTGATTAAAAAACCAGGTGGATTTTTTTGTTCGGCACCTGATTTGTTCATGACCCGAGGTTCCACTATATTTCAATATCTCAGGTTGCCACAAAGAAGAAGGGATCAAGCTATTTTCCAAAGCACCTGAAGGCAGGACAAAGAAACAATGAATGGAAACTAATCAAGGAGAGAAGCAACCTAGAACTATGGAAAAACTTCCTGATGGTTAGAACAATTAATTGGTGGAATAATTTGCCTCAGGAAGTTGTGAATGCTCCAACACTGGAAGGTTCCAACACTGGAAGATTAGACAACCATTTGTCTGAAGTGGTAGAGGGTTTTCTGCCTGAGCAGGGGGTGGACTAGAAGACCTCCACGGTCCCTTCCAACTCTGTTATTCTATTCTAGATAATGAGATGGGTGGCATATGAATGGCTGGCATATAAATTTAGTAAAAAAATAATAATTCTACAATTGTTACCATAATGCTTCAAATTGCAAGGTCTCTCAGCTTCCCAAAGATGTGGCAAATAAAATAAATATAACCCAGCGGGAAATCTCTGTTCTTCTTTTTGAGGTTGGATATCTCCATCAGTGATGTGAAGTCTTTGGGCCAGTTTGGCTTCTTGAGTTTTCCTGCTCCTCTGTACAATATAAAAAACAGGCCCCTCCACTCCCACTCACCCCCACCCATCCCAATTCTTTTGTATGAGGTCATTTGGAACCATCTCAGCAGTTTCTCAAACTTTTACACAAAGGTAGAAATGAGTACATTTGAATACTAAGCTCATTCTTCATTTGTATTGATAGGAGGGGAGAGATCCAGCCCTCGCCCACTGCTTTACAGGGTTCCGCAGGGCTCGGTACTCTCTCTGCTCCTGTTCAACATTTATATGAAGCCTCTGGGTGAAATGATCCATCACCATGGACAGAGATATCACCAATATGCTGATGATACTCAGTTGTATGTCTCAGCCCTTGGTGAGTTAAGTGTTGCTGTGTCCTTCCTCTCACAGTGCCAGGAGGCGGTTAGGGGCTGGATGGGGAACAACGGGTTGAAACTGAATCCTTGCAAGACTGAGTGGCTCTGGGTTTGCGGTTCGTTGGATCAGGGAGAATTGCCATCTTTGGTCTTGGATGGGGTGGCACTATCCCAAAGAGACCCTGTGCATAATCTAGTTTTCCTGGACTCATGACTCCTACTCAAAGAGCAGTTAGAAGTCGTGGCCAGGAGGCCTTTGTGCAACTGCGGGTTATGCACCAGTTATGCCCTTTCCTAGACCAATGGTCCCTACTCACAGCCACTCATGTCCTAGTCACTTCCCCTCTTGATTATTGCAATTTGCTTTACATGGGGCTGTCTTTGAAGAACATCCAGAAGCTCTGGTTGATGCAAAATGTAGTGGCCTGCATGGTTTTGTGCAGACCCTGGTGTGTACATGTTTCACCTCTCCTTCAGGAGCTGCATTGGTTGCCAATTTGCTTCTGGGTGCAATTCAAGGTGCTGGTTGTCACCTTTAAAGCCCTTCATGGTTTGGAACCAGGAATTCCTTTGGAATTCCATTCCATAATGAAGAAATTCCATTAGCATCAATGTATTTATGCATCGAATCTGCTGTCGTTCAAAGAAAGGCATTTGTACAAATGGCTGTGGAATGAACTTTCTTGCCTTAGGAGAGGATGCTGTAGTTCTGTTTCTAACTATGTGTGAAATGCTTCCCTTTCAGAACCAAAGCCAGCTGTGTTTCTCCAACATGGCTTTCTTGCACATGGACAGTAAACTGGGTGACCAAACCTAGACTACAACAGCCTGGGTTTTGTGCTAGCTGATGCTGGGTTTTGATGTTGGTTAGGGAACAGCAGAGGCAACACCTGGGTCCCGAAAACACATTCAACTATACCACAAAACAAAAAGAATTCTGATGTTCAGGTAGACAAATTTGCTAAACATTAGGAACTGTTTGGTTTGTTCCCTCTACCTATCCCTTTTCTTCTGCTATATGGAGAAACTGTGTATGACTTCTTTACCAAATCCATAATATGTAAACTGACCTTTTTACATTCATTAAGAACATTGCTAATTAACATCTTTGTCCTGACACTTTCTCAAAGCTGACTTTTTAAAAAGAAAAGTCTATAAAGAGACCTTCTCTATATAACCCTCCAGATTTACCAAAAAGAAATTGCAGAAAGGAAGGAAAAAATGCCAAGAGAAAAAGCTAAGCAGCGCTGATTGGGCAATTCTGGGAGCTGAACTGCCGAAAATCTTAAAAGTTATTGAGGTGATAAACACTGGATTAAAATACCTAGATTCCAGATGATCCCCAGCTATAAAAGATCAGTGGATATTTTTGAGCCAGTGCTTGTTTCTTAGCATAGATATCAAAGTTGTTGTAGTTCAGAAAAATGGGAAGTGTTGAATGGTGTGTAAGCCAGTTTGAGCTCCTGAAGGTGGAACATAAATGAATAAAGGAGAGTGCATGACATATATAAATAAAACAAGTAAGTAAAGAAGGGACAACACCCACGCAACCTAAACATACACTTCATGTGCTTATATTATTGTGGTAGGTTGCATGATCTTGAGAAGCAAACTATGGAATCATGGAGACTATATAAATAAAAATAACAGTGGTATAAAATTGGTCATGATTCTTGAAAGCTTTTTTGCAGAGTGCAGAGAGGTTTCTCAGACACACTTTATTGCCATTGCTTAATGTTAATTGCATTTTATAGTTATTTCATCTTTGACGTAGTCTTTTAAAACAAGCCACATCTTCATTTAAGGAAAGCAGCTAAACCAGATGTTGTCTTGATAGATCAGTGAAGGACTCATGAACCCTAAATATTGACTTGAAACCCTGGTATCTTTCCATCACATTGACTGGATATCATTGTGTGGCATCTTGGATAATATCCAGTGGAACAACTTGCTTCCAGAAGTTGTAAATGCTCCAACACTGGAAGTTTTTAAGAAGAGATTGGAATTACTTTGAAAATGCAAATAAACCAGGCAGATGGTTAGTCTATAAATTGAGAAAGAGAAGAGAATCAAGAAAGGATGAGCCAATGAATAAAATGAAGGACATACATATTATGGAAACGAGAAGAAAAAAATATACAAGATTACTATGAGAAATTTTATTTTCAAGAGAAATATCAAGAGAAAAGTTAAGCAATATTTACAGAAAGCGAACTTACCTCAAATACCTAAGGATATTGAAAACATGCTGGAAGGGAATATTACAATGATGGAATTAACAGAAGCTTTAAAAAAAACAGAATGTTGGAAAAGCACCAGGTTCAGATGGCTTACCAGTGGAAATTTTACAAGACCTTTTCAGGAAATACTGATATCTTTTACCTATTAGAAGTTATGAACGAAGTTATGTTGTAAAAGAAAAAAATACCCAAAACATGGACAGAAGCATACATTACACTTATACCAAGGGAGGATACAGACTGCAGCAATGTTAAAAATTACAGATCTATATCCCTATTAAATTCAGACTATAAAATCTTTGCTTCAATCTTGACAGAAAGACTAAAAGATACTTAAATAACTTTATCCATATTGATCAAAATGGATTTCTGCCAAAAGAGACAAATCAAAGACAGTGTGAGAATATTTTGGAATACTATTAGGCACATCCTTAGAAACAAATGGCTTTGATGTTTTTGACAACACAAAAAAGCCTTTGACAATGTGAGTTGGCAATTTATGTTATTGCAATTGGAACAGAATGGGCTTTGGTCAAAAAATTCATTCAAGCCATAGAAACAATATATTGTAAACAAACTGCAAAGGTTATGATAGATGGAGAGTAGAGTTAACAAACTTTATAGATATAAGAAAAGAGACTAGACAAGCTGTCCGCTGTGCCTCTGCTGTTTGTCTTAACACTGGAAGTGCTGAATAGGAACATCAGAGAAGAAAAAAAAATAAAAGGAATGAACATTAAAAAAGAAGAGTATAAATTACAAGCTTTTGCAGATGACCTGTATTCATATTAGAGGATCCATTGGAATCAGCACCTAAACTGATAGAAAAGATAGAAGAGTATGGGAAAGTCGCAGTTTGAAAATAAATAAGATAAAACAAAGATTTTAACAAAGAACATGTTAGCAAGACAAAATAAAGAATTGGAGAAGTTTTGGGGATCCAGGTCATAAATAAGTTAAGTATTTAGGGATACATAAAACATCAAGATGTAGCACACTTAAGAAAGGAATAATTATCTTAAATTCAAACAACAGATTGCGACAGACTTGATATGGGACATTTACAATTATTGATTGGGAGAATATTTACAATTAAGATGAATGTATTGCTAGAATTTTATACTTATTCCAGACAATTCCAATCAGATTAGGGAAAGAATTTTTTGAAGAATTTAAACAAAATAGTGCTAAAATACATCTGGAGGGGAAGAAAATGAGAATAAAACTTAAATTGTCACGAGCATGCAAGAATAAGAGGAGGATTTGCTTTGCCCAATTGGGAATTATACTACCAGGTGATGAGTTTGATGTGGATAAAGGAATGGATAACACTAAGGAAGACTTAGACTTTTGAATTTAGAAGGACATGACTTGCTGTTAGAGGTGGCATGCCTTTCTCTGGTATAAGGGAAACCTAAAACCACAGGGGTATTTTAGAGACATATTGAGAAGCATTGTTTCTAAACTGGGAGAAGATAAAAAAGCAATATTATTAAAATAATATATATATATATTATATTTATTTATAAATATTAATAAAATTAATATATAAAAAGGAACAAATAGATATGGTGAGATATTGGAATGAAAGGGTGAACTTAAATCATGCAAGCGTTGAAGAACAAGGTGTAAAAATGAATTAATTTTCATATTTGCAAATACATCTAGATTTGATAAAGATGTTAAAACAAGGTATTTATGATAAGTTGACTGATTTGTAAAATATTTGACAGGTACTGTAAGTAAATTAAAAAACTTTATGGACATTTGCTGGAGTTTAAATTAGAGGAAGAGCAAGTAAAGAAACAATGATTGCGTGGGGGAAAATTTTGGATATGGGATTGACCTAGATAAATGGCAAAAAATTGTGGTCTAAAAATTATAAAATGACAATGTCAACTGCATATAAAGAAAAATTTGTATGAGATGTTTTTATAAGTGGCACTTAATCCCGACGAGAATTGCAAGGATGTTCAAGAATAAATAGGAATAAATGTTGGAAATGTCATCAGACATTTTACATAGTGGTGGACATGCTCGGATGCACAAAAGATATTGGACTATAATCCACACATGGCTGTAAAAAAATGATAAAACAACACATAGATTTTAAACCTGAGAATATTTTTATTGGGAATTATACTGGAAATATACTGTAAAGAACTGAAATATTTGATTGTAAATGTTTAACAGTGGCTAGAATTATATTTGCTAAGAATTGAAAAATGAAAAAATTACCTATGCAGGAGGAAATTATTAAGAAAATCATGAACTGTGCCGAAACGAAGTAATTGACATTTGAAATAGAGAACAAGAGATAAACAATTTGTATGATATGCATGGGATTTATTTTATCAATGGTTAGATAAAAAGACATGGTAAAGAAATAGATTAGTAAGCCTTACAATAAAAGTTTATAGATCGATATAGAATACTATGTCAAATATATAACCATTGGATGAATGTATAAGATTAAACCATAATGAAATTTGGAATATCTCCTATAAAATGATAAAAAATAGTATAGTCAAATGAATGTCCAATAATTGATATTACATAAGCACAAGCTAGATGGATAAAATGAGAATTTATATAACTTGTGAGTAATGGTAAAAAACGGATAGCACAAAAGGGATGACACTGTATGTATATAATTGAAAGAGGGTTTTATGTTTTTATGTTTTGTCTGCTTGTTGTAAAAAATAAAAACTTTTTTTTTAAAGAAGAGATTGGATAACCATTTATCTGAAGTGGTGTAAGGTTTCCTGCCTAAGCAGGGGGTTGGACTAGAAGACCTTCAAGGTCCCTTCCAGCTCTGTTCTTCTATTCTAATATGGATCCCACGTCTTTATGTTATGTGTAAATCTGATGGATTCCCCTCTCCTCTTTAGTTTTGATGAAATGGCTAAGTATGACCTTCCTGCTTCAGTACATTTTGTCTTGAACAAAACTGGTCAGGAGCAACTCTTCTACGTTGGTCATTCTCAAGGCACCACCATAGGTAAGTTAGCAAACTGCTTTGCTCAAATTACATTGGTAATTTTAATAGCTACATAGGTGAAGTTGAATTTCATAATGCTTAATGATAAAAAAATAATTATGCCAAATACAGGTAAAAAATCTTAATCAGTAATCCTTAAATTGATGTTTTGCAGATGAGTTATGACTTCAGCTTGTGGAATGTCTAATCTGAAGGGTATTTGCTTCAGAAAGACATATTTTAAATAGTGGAAAATATTTATGTTTGAAAGTTTGAATGAAGACTTTAAACATTTGAAGTGACTCTGGATTGAATTAAAATGTCTTGGATCAAATGAACTTCCCAAATTCAGTTGAACTCTGTAATGGGATATGTGGAATATAGTGTGTCTGCACAATGGATTAAATCTTCCTCCTGGTTTGTTGCCTGCTTATTTTAAAAAAGGCATACCCAAGGTAACACAACCGTTGTCTGTGGAAAAAAGAAATCAAGTTTTTTCAGCATAGCAAAAGAGGCTTTTATATCAAATTTCAGAGTGTTTAATTATTTTGAAAGCTGCTTTGGTTTTATAAAGAAAAATAGATGAAAGAATTCTTCAAGCACAGAGAAAGTCCCCTTTGCCTTAATGATGCCAGCCATAAGCTGTGAAAGTTATGAAAAATACAATTGCTTTTGTGGAATATGCAACGAATTGTTTTCCTACTGATTTTTTTTAGCAGCATTGTTTAAGTTCTGTTCGTGTCTTTTGTGTTTCTCCTTCCAGGTTTCATAGCATTTTCAGCTTTTCCAGAGTTGGCAAAAAAAATAAACATATTTTTTGGATTGGCACCCGCTATGACTGCAAACTTTTCATCCGGTGGTTTGGTCAAACTTGCAGAGCTTCCCGAATTGTTACTTAAAGTACGTGTTTTGTTTAAAATATTTGCTTGAACCACAAAGGCCAGCTGAATACTACAGGTGATGAGCTAAATACTACATTTCTTTTTGTACATACTTGAACAAAAGACCAACATGCCTTTGAACAAAAGTCTCAACAAGGAATTCAGTTTTAAACAAACACTTCCTGTGTGACTTGAGATGTCCTGAGCCATCATAAATGATGGCTGTTTATTCTGCTTCCTCCTCTTTTCCTCCCATAGCGGGGAAGAGTGAGATTGAGCCAATAGAGACAGTAAGTGGCCCAAAGTTACTTTTTATGGATATACATTACTCCTCTCTCCAAAATTATTGAAAGCTACCCATCAGAGGTTTGGAAAGAAAAAAAAACCCACATAGAGATTAATTAACAGATTTAACAGATCAAGAGAGTTGGAAAGGAGCAACTCTGTTTATCTGAAGAGAATTAAAAAAGAGGAAGACAGAACTTCTGTTGCAGACAGAACTTTGTTGGCAATCCAATTTAACAATCCAAGTCACATTGAATTGTGACCTCTTAGGAAAATATCCTCAGATTAACAGATTTGGAAGGGACTTTGTAGGTTATCTCGCCCAAGTGGGACACTCTACACCATTTCTGACAAATGGCAGTCCAATCTCTTCTTGAAAGCCTCCAGTGATGAAGCTCCCACATCTTCCAAAGGCAAAGCTGTTCCATTGCGTGATTGTTCTCACTGTCAGAAAATTTTTCCTTTTTTCTAGTTTAAATCTCTCCTTGTTCAGTTTCCATCCATTATTCCTTGTCTGGCCTACAGGCGCTTTAGAAAACAGCTTGATCCCTTCCTCCTGTGGCAGCCCCTCAAATACTGGAAGACCGCTATCAAGTCTCCCCTGGTCCTTCTCTTTACTAAACTAGCCAAGCCCAGTTCCTGCAACCGTTCGTTGTTTGTTTTAGCCTCCAGTCTCCTAATCATCCTGGTTGCTCTTTTCTGTACTTTTTCTAGAGTCTCAACATCTTTTTTATTATGTGGTGACCAAAACTGGATGCAGTACTCTAGGTGCTTTACAAGGCCTTATAGAGTGGTCAATTTAGTATCTCACTGATCTGATATTCTCATGTTAATGCAATTTAGTGATTGCCATACTTTTTAGCTTGCTTGCACATGCGCTCATATTAGCTGTGTACTATTTTGACTACAATTCCAAGATCAGTAAATCTATGTATAGCCTGTTACCCTTATAATGTGTAATTTTAGTTTTCTTGCTAAGTGTAGACTTATATTCTTTAACATTGAATTCATTTGTTAGTATATGCCACAGTCTTCTAGTCTTCTAAGATCTGTGGATCTTGAGCTATCTTCGTTGGTGTTGCTATCTACAAGCTTAGTATATTCAACTTGTTTAAGTTATCCTCTATCCCTCATCTAAGTAATTAATGGAAGTATATTGAAGAGCACTGGCATATCAAACTGGAACTTTTGACACTCACGCTATGTTCTCATGTAGACTTAGAACATAAGGACCAATCGTTGAGTAGCAGTTGCCACGGTTTGTGAACTCCATTACGTGGATGTATCTATTCCACTTTTTTCAGAAGTAAGGTTGTGGGTCTACTTTTTAATGTTCTGAAATTAAATATATTATGTCACAGTATGGTTTGCTGGTATACCTAATTCTAGTCCTGGATTGAAGAATGGAAATAAAATTGTTTTTGCATGATCGTCTAAACAAACCAACGCTGTACGTAGTTTTTCCTTACTTGTTTTCTAATGTTGGCAGATTCTGGTTTTTTTATTATTTTCAGTATCTTCCCGGGTATTTGATGTTAGGTCCTCTGATGGTCAATTGTTCTGGCTCTTTTTTGTTTTTCTTCTTTGAAGGGACGACATCAGCTTTTTTCAGTCCTTGTAGGTCTGGTCTCCAGATTTTGAAAGATATGGTGACAGTGGTTTAGATAAGATGAATCTCTAGCTGATAAAACTCTGTGATGTAAGCATTAGGCCACTGATATGTTTCATCCCAGTAGACAGGCTGTTCTCTTACTATTTTTTTACCTTGTTGTTAACTTTATTTCTGTCTTCTTTATAGTCATGTTTTGGTGGTGAGCTATATTTTTTTGGGTAAGTATGGAGAAAGAATGAGTTAACGCATTGCTTTCTCTTCTGGTGCCTTATGTCTGCTCATCTTCTCTCTTTAGGACCGAGCTGTTTCCTTGATTTTTCTTGTTACTTCTATACTGTGGAAGGAACTTTTTTTTCTATTATCTTTGACTTTTATTGCATAGCTCTTTTGTTGTTCTGACCATTGCTATCTCTATTGTCTTGTAGGATTCTGGCTTATCGCTGATATCGCTTATTTATGTCATCTTTCATTTGTACTTTGTCCTTTTTTTCTTATATTGGCCAGAGAAGTTCTTGTGCAGCCATGCTGGTTCTTCCTGGATTTTGTTTTCTGTTTCTTAGTGTGATGTGCTGGTCTGGGCTTCTATGAATCATACTTTAAAAGTTTCCGCAAAGATCTTGAGTTGTTTTCCCTTTGGATTTCAATCCATGAATTTCCCAAGTCTGAGTTTTTGTAATCAGATCTTTTAAAATCGAAGATCTGGTGTCATTTATCGTTCGTTGCTTGTTGTTTGTGTTGTGGTTTGAAATCTAGTATGAATGGTACTCACCCAAGGCGTCCTGCAGTTTTTCAAACTCCCTCTATACTTCTCTATGTTTTGTAAAAAATTAATCAGTGTGCTGTCCTCTAGTTTCACCTCTACTCGCTTTGGACAACAAAGTTGTCAGCTATGATGGATAGGAACTATTGGCTTCTCTCTGGGATGATAGTTCTTGCCCAGTTCTATAGGATAATGAAGCCCCATGTATTCTTGTGTGTTGCCTGATATGTTGTTAGTTGCTGAAAAGTACATCTATTTTTTCTGCTGAATTGGTGGCCTATATATACAATTATGGCCATGTCCATCTTTTTCTTAATTGTTGCCCATAGAATTCTAGGTTAGGTTTTCATCTTTGTTCGTGCATTGTAGGCAACAGTGGTCCTTTAAGGCACGGTCCGCCGAGTGTGGATCAAAGTAGCATAAAGGACACATGTTTCGTCCGGCAGTCTGTGCGGACGAGCCAATAATTTCGGGGGTGGCTCATCGTTGTTGTCATCCGCGTGCCAAAAGTTGGTGAAATTTTGCATTAAACAGAAGGAATAGAAACGGAATGTGGTAGTATTTAGCGGGGATGTTAAACGATTGTGTCTAGAAGCTATGGATGAAAGGGATGAATCGGATGAACCTCCGGAGGGGTGTCGGGTATTGAAAGCGGAACGCATAGCGTAGAAACAGATGCATCACATGCCTAAAGGAAAGAAGGGGATGATGCGGATGTTACGGATGCAAACCGTGTCAAGATGCGCATCCTTTCTATTTCCGTGTGCTACAAACGCTGTGTAGATGTTGTGCTGTGTACATTTTGTTCCTCCCTCTTTCCGTTTGCAGCTTGATGCGGAGTGAGTGCAGGGATGCAGAGGATGTGCAGAGAGGAAACAGCGGTAATTTTAAGTGGATGAAAACGACATAGAAGTTGGTTGTCGTTATGTCGAGATTTACATGTGCATGGCGAAGTTTCATAAGCCGTCCAAAGTTTGTGCAGCTCAAGAACTTCTGCACGGGATATAATCTCAGTGATGGATGGCGAGGATTAGAGGTTGAAACCATATGCAATGAGTAACAACGAGTTGCATAGGTTTCCAACAATGGCAAGCTTTTAACATTTTTACACATATTTGCATCGATAAGGTCAGTGGGACAGGGCCTTTACAAAGTGCACCTGACTCTTCTTTATGATTTTTTTTTTTAATAGTTTGTATCTTGCTACCAGTATGTTCCAGTCATGGGTTCATGCCCAACTTCATGTATTTCAATATATCATGATTTACCTTTCATGTTTTGTAGTCGAGTCAACCTGTTTGTTCGCAGAATGTGCATTTGTATTACCACTTTGAAATCTTTATTCTGAACACTGTGTTTACTGTCTACATAACCTGTGTTGTGCCTGCCTGCCCCTACTTTCTTGCCACCTGTTTGATCAATGCACATGGTATGGCACTCATTGTTAAATGCTTGGTTTGGGTTGGCTAAGAGTTTTCTAGAGTCTCAACATCTTTTTTATAGTGTGGTGACTTATTTTCACCACATTGTACAAAATTACTTTCTTGGCCTTGTTTCTTACAGGAATCTTATTGTGTGGAATCTTAAAATGAGTATAAAGTGGGGGAGGGATCCTAATTGAAGAAACATGTGAACTACTATAGATTAGATTTCACTTTGAATGGATTTGTATGTGGCAAAAAAAAAGTATTGAAAGCAGTTCTTCTGATGATCAGTCCCAGCTTACAGGTAGACCTCAATTTACCACCATTGTTTTACAAACTGTTGAAAGTTACAGTGGCACTATAAAAAGTGATTTGTGACCATTTTTCACATGTACCATAGTTGGTGCATCTCTCTGGTCACATGTTCAAAAATTCAGATGCTTGGCAACTGACTCATATTTATGACGGTTGCAGTGTCGTGAGGTCATGTGATCTTCTGACAAGCAAAGTCAGTAAGGAAACCAGATTCACTTAACACTTAACTAACATAACATTTGCAGTGATTCACTTAATAACAGTGGCAAGAAAGGCTGTAAAATGGGGCAAAACTCAACAGTTGCCTCAGTTGTAGTGATACGTGTATTCTTTTGGTGCAGTCAAAAGCTTATAAGCCCTTTGTTAGGCTAACCCAAATCTTACATAGATAAAATTAAAAAATCAAATGGTGTGACCTACTTTCAGAGGACTTGTTCCATATTGCACACTCCGGGTTTCTGCGTGTTGTTTTATTAAACATTAAGGTTAAGTGGCATTCTCGGTAGTAACACCAGTCCTGTAATGCAAAAGATCATCTTTGCTGCCAATATGCTGTAGCTTAATTATTGAACATACTGTCGTAAGGCAAAATTTACTCTGAAGTGCCATGAATTCAGTACAAAAACCATAGCAGGAAAATCGATCAATGCTTCCGCAGAATGTATTAAAGAAAATAGAGATGGATGATCCTGTAATGATAATGTTTAGTATTTAAACAGTGTCGCCCAGTGTATTGGATGGGCTCATTATGCCAATCATAGATTGAGAAGGAGAGATGTCCAGTTGCTCCAAGTTCTATATTGAGTTGGTGCCTAGAGAATACTTGAATTGAGTGTGGTGTGTTTTACCTGTTCTTACTACTGAGAGGTTCTACTGCCAACCTCTTTGAAAAGATAAAGTGTTTCTTCAGGTTGGAAAAAAAAAGAGTAGTAAGTGATTGCCTTGGCATCAGTCAAGAGACTTGATAGCTATTTCAGTCTCACTGAGGTAACTGAAGATCCTGCCCACATGGATTAATCTGCTGAAATTAATCTGCTGGAAATTAATACAGAATACATTGCAGAAAATGTCTAGAATGCCAACAAAAGCTCTGTTAAGAGTGAGCAATATTGTATATTAAATCAAATGTGATATTTTCTCTCTGTCTTGCTCTCAGCTCTCTTTTAGAATATGACTCCCTTCCATGCTCCTCTCCCCCCCCCCCCAAATTTGGGCCTATTTTTCAACAAATACGAGTCAGAATACAGGTTGGAATCGGCGATAAAAAAGACCAGGCAGGTTCCAACCCACTCTCACACCTCACCCCCCCTCAAATGATTGCCAGAAGAATGGTCTTGGCATGTGTACAGGAAGACAATTTTCTGATGAGAATATATGGATAATACTTCTAACTCTAGGGCAGCAGTTCCACCGTGACTTAAACTGTTGTACATATGCATCCAATCACTGTATATGAAATAGAAATAAGAGATATTTGTTAACCTTTCTTTGTTATTTGTTTATTTCCCTATCTTCTATCTATTCTTTGTGAAATGACTCCAAGAGCGAGAAATTCTATCGTAAATACTTCCTTTCCTCCTCTCCTACATTCTCCACACAATGACAGCCGCTGTGAAGCGTGTGTGTTGGGCAAGTGAGTATGACTGGTACATGCAATCTATTCAGGGCTGGCTTTTCATGTCTTATAAGGGCAGGACTAGAACTCAGGTTTGCCTGGTTGGCTAAAGACCAGCACCTGCATCCAATTCACCAAACTATGTTTATCCACATTAAAAAGAAGAATTAGGTAGATGCCCTTATAATTAACTTTAAGACGGTATGCTTCTATCCCAAAATGAGGTGAGTTGACATTTCTTGAATCAGAAGCTTATGTGCGCCATTTTTCTGCGCATGTATTATGGCGGATAGATTCATCACAGGAGTTTTCCAAAATTAGTTTTTGCTTTTGTACCAAAATAGGCGGTAGCTCCCTTCACTTAAGAACATACGCGAATATGTAATAAGCCATCTGCCGGCTTTACACTATAAACAATGGACTAGTGAGCGTCTCGACATAAAAAGAGAAAAAAAGAAAAAAAAAATAAAAAGGAAATAAGAAAAAAAAAAAAAAATAAAAAATTAAAGAAAGCCAAATACAATAAGCCTATAAAAAAAAAAACATATGCGGCAACCAACGGATGCACAGGAGGATCTAAGAACAGACAAAAAAACTTGCGCATCCGATTGGAAAACGCCGGATATCCTAATCGCATTTGCCCCATCCCGGTTGTTGCTTTCCCTCTCTATCGTGTCCGCGGACGCACCTCTAATCGAGCGTTTCATCCGCTCAGAATAAGTTTTGGCTGCCCCAAAACTTTTGCGCAGACGGAAAATGTATCCATGTTCGTCCGTTCTGTCATCCGCGTTAGCATGCCGCTATATCCGCATAGGCATCCATCCTGCAGAAAGCTTGCTACGCCCGCGCACAACTCGCATCCCGCCCCGTCCGGGTCACACGCAAGAGAAGGAAGGGGTGAACGACGCAGAACGGATGCAGACCATGGATTGCGAGAACGGTTATGCCCAGCGTCACGAACTACAAAGCGTAATCTAGAAACGTCAAACGCTATCGCGCAAGAGACTATCTTCGGAACTGATGGAAGGGCATGTCATAGAGATGCATCTAGAGCGATGCCTAGAGGCGGGGGGTGGGTATTTGCAAAACGAAGACATCCTCAAGAGCTGGCGCATAAATAAAAGTGAGGGAGCAGATCCTCACTCCTTCACATCTCCTTTAGACCAGCAGCGTACCTAGCTCGCTCGCAGACCGTGCACATCTGCAGCTTCATCTGACTGCTTTGCTCTTTCCAGCATCCGAGTTCATGTCCACCTGTCACTCGATGGATCGTAACACAATCCTTTCCTTTGGCAGCCACCATCCTTTCTGCAAAGTGCGAAGCCATCTACAGGCTTTTGAACCACTCTACTACGGAAGAAAAGAGGAGGCAGTCCTTCAAGAAGCATCTGGGTCCGAAGATGGAATCGCCAGAAGAGTAGAAGTACGGACTGTACAACAACTGATGGTGGAGGCCTCAGGAAGAAGGACACTCGGATTTCATGAAACAGATTCATGTGGATGCTCCAGCCATGTGTGACGAAGTTGTGCAGCGCCTGACACCCAGGTTGACCAAGAAAAACACCCAACTTCTGGCCCAGCCTGGAAGCCTGGGCTACAGTCACACTTCACTCGGCCACTGCGCCACCTGCCTCAGTACCACCTTACAGGAGCACTGCCACGTACGTCCTGGAGGGATTGCCACACACACCTTCAGCAAGCTCACTCTGTCCTACAGATGCGGTTCAGAGGAAGTCGAAGTTGCAGGCCATCATCGACAGAATTAAGCCTGCAGAGAGCTCCTCCAGTGTCCTCCACTGGACGAAGGAATGAAGAAAGTTCGCCAGAGCAGGTGGTATCGAGCAGTGGAACTTCCCACACACGTTGAGCGCATAGATGGCAAGCACCACGTGGCCCTGCAAAGCACCACGCCATAGTCGGGCTCCACCTCATTTCAACTCACAAGCGGCTTTCTTCAGCATCCGTTCTCTTTGCCATGGTCGAATGCTGACTACAAGCTTCACTGTACTCGATGCTTCAGGCAGCGGCTCATGTTCAGAATGCCAGGGGTATACAGGACGAGCCCCCAATGACCTCAAGGAGGGGCTTGGACGGCAACCTTCATCATGGGCTTCCATGATCCAGAACCCTGAGTCCGAATGACACGCAAGATGTCCCATACTTCATTCTGCGCGTGTGATGCCGTCTTCATGCCTCCTCAGAACCCTACCTCATGAACCACGCCAATCACACCCGTAGACTCACAAGATGAGAGATTCTTCAAATACACGGCTGTCTCCAGGTCAAGCGGGCGTGGTGAGAGAACTCGCCTTTTGGCATCCTGGCCAAAAACAGGTTACGCAAGTACTTCTCACCCAGCCAAATGCAGATCGCCTCGAGCAGCCGTGGAGGAGATCTCGTGGAAGGCTTGCTGCATCCTGCACAATTCTCCAATGCGTAACCCAGCTTAACCCAGTGTGTTGCAGAAACAGGTCGTGGGACCTTCCAGGCCAAGCATAATGGCAGGCCATGGAGCTCATGTGGGAATCGGATGGGCTGATTTGAACAATGATCGATTGGGATAATACTCGAAGGAAGCTGACAGCAGCATCTGATGATAATATATATATGTTTTTTATATTATATATTATATATATATTATATATAGTGTGTGTGTGTGTGTGTGTGTGTGGTGGCTGTTTGGTGTGTATTTTGTTTGAATTTATAGTTTTCTGTCGGGGTACATTATGACACGATGAACTGCAGTTCAGCTATCCCCGCACGCTTTCCGCGCGCTCATTCTCACCACTCTCATCTCGCTGCTCGCTCTCTTCAACACGCTCTGCTCACGCACACGCCTTCTCACGCGCGGCATCCTCCTTCGCATCATCAGGCTTCGCTGTATCTGAGTTCGTCATGTGGTATACTGTGGTATGTGGCTTCGTTCATATGCTAGCCCTCGACTCCGCGCACATACAACTTCAACTCACAGAAGCCTCGAGTCTGATGAGCAGATTGGAGACTTTCTGCTGAAAATCTGTTGAACGTATGAGAAAGAAGATGTTTAGAGAAGTCATCTTGGTGACGAGCACTGACCGATGTGGAATACGGAAGTGGAGCCAGTGCGAAGGAAGCTGAACTGCATCATATATATATTTATATAATAATATAAGATACGAGATGTATATATATAGTGTGGTGTGTGTTGATGTGTGCTGTGTGTGGTTCCGGTCCCTTTCGGTTAGTATCCTCATAGTCATTTCGTATGATTGTGCGCTTTTAGAAAGTATTGGTTCTAGCAACGTTTCCGGCAAGACATGTATCTCCATGCATCAGGCTTCTGGGTATTGAGTTCGTTTATATAGTTATACATACAGTAAATATTGTTTGTTGTTGTTTTTTTTAAGAGTTGTTTCGGGGGTACTTATGATGTATGCTCTTTTCAGCTTCCGTCGGTATTATACGCACAGTCCTGATTGTAGTGCTTTTTAAGACGTTGTAGCAAGAGTGGTCATTGAGTACGCATATAGTAATGCAGGGCATGAGTAAGTCTGCGTCGAGGTCGATCTGCCATTCATCATGGCCTTCGTGTATGGAGTTTGTATGGTGGGTCAGAGTCTCACAGTCATTGGTTTTAATTTGCTGAGGCTAGTCCTATTATTGTGCAGGATGGTTTTTGCTTTCAATCCTGATTGGTTGGGAGTCTTGGTCTGTGTTTATTGGACTTGATGTTTGTTTGATTGGTTGTTTCTGGTTTTCTTTCTGTGCTGTTTTGTGGGCTTTGATGTTGGCTGGCAACGACTCGTTCTGTGAAGGCTTTCAGTTGGAGCTTGGCTTCGTGTGAAAGGATCGGCTGTTATTATTAGGAAGCTAGGTTTTATCTGGTGGCCTGGTGGGAGGGGTGTTTTGGAGCTGGCGGCATCAGAGGGAGTCTGTGCCCAAGTGTTTTCCTGCTTGTGGGTGTGGAGATCTTCTATTTTTGAGATTGCAGGATGGCTTCAAAATGATTGACAGTCTGGTTGGAAATTCATCTTCTTCTATTCAAT
This sequence comes from Laticauda laticaudata, assembly GCA_004320025.1. Classification (NCBI taxonomy): domain Eukaryota; kingdom Metazoa; phylum Chordata; class Lepidosauria; order Squamata; family Elapidae; genus Laticauda; species Laticauda laticaudata. Next base: position 1,902 of record BHFT01034960.1, on the reverse strand, counting down.
GCTTTCAGTCTTTTCTCAATCTCTAAGCTTCTCTGAATGATTCTGTGCGCTGGGTTTTCTATAGTGGCTAAGGTTTATGGATGCCATTGAAAGTTATGTTAGTGACTGTGGTTTTGGCAATGTCGTGGGTTGGAGTGCTATTGGAAGAGGTTGTGTTCGCAGCTTTTACTGCAAATTTTTGTGTTCATGCCAGGCGGGTACTATTCCTCTCCTATTGTCTGCTCCAATGTATGTGCGCCGGGCACTGGATGGCACAGGGAACTTATATATGCTTTGGTTTTCAGTCAATTTATGTCTTTGTGGCTTTTGAGGATGGCTTGCTATTTTTTTGTCTGTTTTGAAGGCAGTAACTTGATGTGTAGCTAGTGTAGTACTCGGTCTACTGAGTTATTTGTTCTGTAAGTACCTCTATATGTAGGGGCAAAGGGACAGACGATGTTTATGCCAGTGAGGTTTGCTTGATCTTCTAGGTTCTCTGGTGGATATGATCCTGTGGTGTGTCATAGTTTTGTGGATGAAAGCTTGGTGATTTTGTTTTTGTGGACAGACATTGACTGCAAATACTTTAGTCAGGGGTGCATAGTCAGTTCGTTTATATGTGTCTTGTCTGCCAGGGCCGTCTTGGTTCTGTGATTTAGTGTTTTGGCCAACGGAATTTATCGTGTGCTGGGTGGTGGTGGATTGGCGTTGAGGGTAGCGGTTGTGTGTGTTTCTCTGGTATACAGTGTGGGTCCTAGTGTGCCATCTGTTTCTTTTTGTAAGATTAGTACATTAGGAATGGAAGTGTGTTTATTTCCGTTTCCATGGTGAAAGTTGATTTTGGGGGTGTGTGCTGTTTAGGTGTGTTAGGAAAATTGTTTTTAGGTTTTCTTTTCCATTGGGGCCAAATACAAAGTGTCATACGATGTTCTTAGCCATAGTTTGGGTTTGTGGGTGGCAAATTAAGCCAGGGCTCTGATTCGAATTCTTCATGAACAGGTTTGGCAATGACGGCGCTCGACCCAGCTGGTGGAATCCCATAGGGGCTCTTCATTTAGCTTGTATCTTTGTCTTTGTATATGAAAATATAGTGTTGGTTCAAGCAGTTTCGCATGAGTCTTTTAGCTGTTGGTGTGTTATTTTTGATATTCAAGAAGTTTTTTTTATCGGACTCGTGAGTGGAACAGTGAAACGCACGTTGATAACTTACAAGCAGATCTTCTGTGTTCCACGTGTAGATTTTAATCATTTCTAAGAAGAACGGCTTCCACAAAAAACAAAATCACCAGCTTGATCCACAAAAACACAACCAAGACATAACAGAGACCTAGAAGCCCCTTGCACCACACTACAAACCAACAGACCGAAGCCTGATGATGGCAGATGAAGATTCTGTGAAACGTTGCTGCAAACTTTAAAAGGCATTAACACCTGACGTGGGATAATACCCGAAGGAAGCTGAACTTGCACACACACACACGACGACACACACACACAACCAATATATGTATTTCTGAGATGATACCTCCTGCTAACAACCATTTGGAAAGCCTGCCCTATTAATAAACGAGTACCTAATATGAGAGAATGACACACCCCACACCCACAAGTGCCACATAAAGCTGCTAAGCCACCATACTTTCCACGCAGAAAAAAAGGCTCACACCACACCAGCAAGAGAAAGACACGATCCACGAGGACGCAGAAGCATACTGCACTGCACAACTACCCGGTTCAAACGCCTCATGACCCAACAATAGAAGCAAACTGACTGCACCCTGCAAGATGTGGCACGACCAACGAACATGAAGCAAAGAACAAGAAATCACAGCTCACCAAGCTCAAATCCCTCAGCACTAAGACTACGTCTGAGCACAGCCAGGCCCCACCACAAGCAGAACACAATCCCGCAGACCAAATCAA
>BHFT01034959.1:0-30653 GCA_004320025.1 Laticauda laticaudata | reverse complement strand
GGTTGATGTGGGCTCCCAAGTGGCCCCCCCAACCATAGAGACTGGCATGCAGTCTGGCATCATCACCCCCAACCATAGAGACTGGCATGCATGACTGGCATCATCGGTGGTGATGGCAATCCTCTGGGGTTCCCTGGACAAGCATCCCTAATCCATGGCTCGGGACTGCCACCAATGGAGGGAACGAAGAACTGGCAAGGGGACGCGAGCCCTCCTTGGAGAGTTGCCCCGGCTCGCCCTCTGGTAAGGGAGCAGGAACCACTGAAGGGTTTGGGCATGGAAACGGGCCCACGGGACAATCCCGATGCACGATATCATTTTGCCGAGAAGTTAGGACAGCAAGATGATAGGTGCCTCTCTGGAAGACAGGATCAGCGACATGACTTCCCTGATACTGTCTCAACGCTCCTGTGAGAGAAAAACCTGTCCAGCCAAGGTGTCTATAATAGCCTCCAAATGTAAGAGCCGAGTCTATGGTACCAGGTGGCATTTGTCCAGGTTTATCAAGAACCCGTGCTCTCGAAGAATCCTGATTGTTGACATCAGATCCTCTTCCACTGGGTCTGGAAGAGGATGCTATCAGGATGTCACCCAAATAGCATTGGATCCTTATGGGTAAGGCTCTGAGGTGTGCCGCTACCACTGCCAAGAGCTTAGTAAAAGTCCGAGGGGCTGATGACAGGCTGAACAGGAGAGCCCTGTATTGAAAATGGCGGCCGTCATAGCAAAACCTCAGAAACTGACGGTGGTTGGGGTGTGTGGACACCTGGAGGTAGGCCTCCGTCAAGTCTACCGAGGCCAAAAATTCTCCCTCCTGCAATCCCTCTAGAATGCAGTTGGAGGGAGTGCATCTTAAACCTTCAGTAGATCAGATTGTCTGTTGAGCCCTTTCAGGTTGAGGATTGCTTGCCACCCTCCTGAGGCCTTTGGAATCACAAACAACATTGAATAGAAACCCCGTCTTTCCTGGTCCACTAGAACTGGCTGGATGGCCCAAATGTCCAGCAGATGGTGGATCGCTGATTCCATGAGATGCCTCTTTGAGGGATCCCTGGAGATGGGACAGCACACAAAGGCTCATAGGGGGGAGGAGAGAAACTCTAGAGAGAGACCTGACCATAAGGTTGACAGGATCCAAACGTCCATCGTGGTCTGTTCCCATCTCTGCCAGAACAGTCCCAGATGGCCCCCTATGGGGGATGAGGCTCGGGCATCACTTGTTGCGCCTGAAGGGTCTGTTGGAATCCCTAAAGGACCTTCTGCCCTCTTGCCTCCGACGCCCTCTGCCGGCAAAGGCCTGTCTATCAGCCTGAGATAGTTTGATGGGAAAAGCCTGCCCCAGCTTCCCCGTTTGAAGGAGGGCTTCCGGTAGTAGAGATGAGACCTGTAATTAAAGAGCCTCCCCAGGAGGGCAGAATCTTTCGCTTGTCCCTGGTTTCCATCAAAAAGGGATCCAGGGCCTCCCCAAAAAGCCTCTCTCCCTTAAAGGGAGACAACGCCAGCTTTCATTTGGTTCTGACGTCCATCTGCCAATTTCTTAGCCAGAGAAGCCTGTGTGCTGTTATGGAAGAGGCCATGGCTCTAGAAGAAAAGTTGGCTGACGTGAGGGTAGCATCAGCAGTCAATTGAGCTGCATCTATAATCTTATTCAGGTCCTGATGCACCCTGAGATCCTCAGGTGGGATTCTGTCCTGTAGCTGCCACAAAGAGGCCCGAGTAAAAAAAGATGCGGTCGTCGATGCTCTGATGGCCCAGTAGTCTGCCTGATAAGATCTCCGGATCACCATCTCCTCCTTCCGGTCCTCTGTCTTTAAAACGTCCTCCACATCAGGTGGGATGACAAATGAGGAAGCTAGAGCTACCACTGGGCCATCTACCTTTGGCATTTCTATAATGTCCAAAAGATCTTTGTCCACATTAAATAAGGTAGACTCAGACACACTGGGGCGAGTGTACATCCCAGGGGACTCCCACTGCTTTTTGATTAGGTTCAGAAAAATTGGGGCACAGGTATAGTCTCCACCACAGATGCTTTCTCAGTGAACAGGAAATCCTCCTGATCCTCTCCCTCAGTGGGAAGGTCCTGAGTGCCCATGTTCTTTTTGAGATGAGCCGTGTTCTTGGCCTTAACCAGCAGTCTTGAAAAGAGCCAGCTGGAAAAGGCCCTTAAAGGAGGGGGGACCTGATACTTCCGACTCCTCATCCGAAAAATCCCTTTCTGGAAGGAGGTCCCTCTCGGAGCCAGAGACCAAAAGAATAATTGTTAGATCATTTCCAAGATGTTTATCAGATGATATTTCTCATATATCCCACCTTATCCTGCCTTCTGCTTTAGTGAAATTATATAAAGCTTTCTTAACTCTATTGTTCAGGGTTCCTTGACATTTTTGGCTGAGACCTCTTTTCTGGAGTGCTTCAATAAAGGGAAACAAAACCTGCATCTTTTGTCTGGTGTTCTTCATTGGCTTCGGCACCAAGCTCAGACCCGAACTGGGAACAACACAAGAATTACTCAGCAGCCATGCATTATATTCTTTACTTTCAAAAGTGGGTATCTTTTAAATGTTACTTTCCAGATTTTTCAAAATGTCCTAAATTATATAAAAGAGAATCACTTCCTCAAAACACACATACACAGAGGCTGAAGTTAGAATAAGAAAATATTGTGTTTTAGCATGACAAATCCTACTCTCATTTGAAGCAACACAGATCCCCTTTAATTCTGGGTCAGTGAAACTTTGAATACAGCCAACTATTTTATTGGCATTTCAGTCTGGAGAGGCTTTCTTTGTAGTGGCAATTCTGGCAGCTTAGCTTTTTAGTTTCAGTACTCACAAGACTAGCCCCGACTTTATTAGGAAATGAGATTGGTACAAACATTAAATCTGGCATTTATTTCTTATATTTAACACTTTAGCGAGGCTTTAGCATAATTTAGGTAGCACAAACACAATAACCATTTTAGAAGCAGCAAAATACCATTGCTTTGATATATGATAGATATATATAATGATATATTTGATATATATGGACTACACCAAGGGTCCCCAACCACCGGGCCCTGGACCGGTACTGGTCCATGGATCATTTTGTACCGGGCCACAAAGAATGAATAATTGTGATTAAAATATATATTTCATATTAGCTAAAGCTAAGAAGCCCTTTACTATTGGGGAAGAATTGATTTTGCCGGTCCTTGAAAAAGTGTTTCTGTATGAAACTGGTCCCGGTGCCCTGTACAAAAAAGGCTGGCGGGACCACTGGACTACACAACTTGATCAGGTGCAAATCAATAGACACAATCTACATAGGACTTCTGTAAAGCCTTTGATTTCAGTGGTACACACAGACGTGGTCCTAGGAAAGCTAAAATCGTGGTAGGTATGGTGATCTCTGGACACCTAAAACTGGATAGAAGCCAGTTCCTGTCAAAGCGGCAGACAGCAATTGCAAAATGGGGCGTCTAACAAATTCTGTTACCTGTCAACAGTGGTGTCCCCTAAGGCATGGTTCTAGGACCAACTCTCTCATAGCTCTACTAATTAAATTTGACCCTTTCTTGTAAGTTGTTTTTTTTTTCAGTTGTAAGTAGAGCGAACATGCGTTCTTGCTTTGCAGCTGACAATGTAGAAGCTATTCAAACACGCAGCAAGGGACAAGACCGCTACCCTTGCGAAGAAAGGACGGGACTAGTGTGTCAGGAGATGTCAGAGGTCAAAGTTGGCAACTTGCAATGTCACAGATAAATGCTCTGTCTTTTATGATATTGGCAAAGAAAAGCGAGAAGAAAGATAAAATACGAGGCTGAATAGTCAAGAAACTTGGATTGAGTGCAAAGCTCTGTCAGGATCTTGGAGTACTCGATCTCTAAGTGAAGTCTCATACTAGAGCCCACTGTAACTACATAGCCGAGTAGGCAGGTAAGGGCGGATGAAGAATTGTTAACCTTCATCTTACATAAGCTTTTTTCTGTAATATGACACGCACTAACTCGAGCATACAGAAAATTTGCTAAACCAATACTCAATCAGGCTCAGTCTGGAACCCACATTATGTATCTGATATTAACACAGTTGAAAAAGTCCAGAAATATTTCACAAGAAGAATTCTCCACTACTCTACTCATTGTAGAATACCTTATGCCACCAGGCTTGAAATTCTAGACCTAGAAAACCCACAACTACACCGCCTTTGGTCCAATCTTAGTATAGTATATAAAATCATACATTGCAATGTCCAACTTGTCAATGACAGCTTCAACCATAACAATACAAGAGCAAACGATACAAACTCAAGGTTAATCGCACCAAACTTGATTGCAGGAAATACGACTTCGGCAACAGAGTGCTCAATGTCTGGAATACTCTACCAAGTATTCTTCCCCAAACCCCAAAAACTTTAACCTTAGACTTTCTACTATTGACTTCATCCCTTTCCTAAGAGGTCTGTAGGGGGTGTGCATAAGCGCACCAACGTGCCTACTGTCCCCATCCTATTGTTCCTTTTATTTTTCTTATATGTATGCATGTATTCAGAACTATGTTTTTACTTATACCTATTATCTTGTAAGCAATTGACAAACCTAATAAAATAAAAATAATATTGTTCATGGGAAACAGTTGTGAAGATATCAGAAGAAAGTTACAGAAGTTGAAGGGAACAGCGACTCTCCCAGTCAGCCAGCTTGTAGAAAGTGCTTATAAAGTATTTGTGAATCGGGATAAAGAGGAAAATGTACATGCAAGACAAAATACTATGTTTTTGGTACAGGCTTTGCAAGGCAAAGGTAGGACTAGTATTTTTCCCAGAAGAGGAGCCCTCGGAGAGAGAAGAATGAGAGGGTTAGGAAGGCTAAGAGGTAACTTGTTGTCTCCTTGGGATTCAAAATCTGTCAAGGGCAGCAACAGCTTACTTCCCAACCTATTGAAGCTGTCTACAGAATTCTACCTCCTAAAACTCGCCATCAACTCAGGGTATTTTGGGGGATGGCAGGATTTTGTCATGTTTGAATCACAAATTTTGTTTTATCCAAACCCCTTTATGAGGCCACAAAAGCAGAGGACAGAGATTCTTGTGAGTGGACCTCTCAATGTGATCATGTATTTCATCAACTTAAACTAGCCTTAATGTCCTCACCAGCTTTAGACTTGCCAAACTTAGATAAACTGCTTTACCTTTCAGCAGACAAAAAAGGGTATCACAACTGGCATTTTAACTCAAATTAGGCAGGTAGGAGCATCCTGTGGCATATTTTTCTAAATTATTACATCATGTCACTCTTGGATGGCCAGCCTGTTGGAAGGATGCTGATGCTACGATACTAATTGTTGAGTCAGAGAAGCTCACTTTTGGAAAAGACTTAGAAGCGAGAGTGACACGCGCAGTTAAAGAGCTTTTACAGATTAAAAGCAGCCATCGGCTCACCACCAATTGTTCAGCAAAATATCAAGCTATTTTTTCTTCCTCTACAAATGTCAGACTTGTGACTGTTAATAAGCTTAATTCAGCTTATTTGATACATCTAGATGATTTATCTGATGATTTTCCTCATGACATGATTGTCTGCAAGTTCTTGATGCAGTCTATTCCAGTAGACCAGATATGACAGATTTACAAAATGCTGAATTGGAACCATTTATTGATGGCAGCTATTATGTTTTGGATGGCCAGCGAAGAGCTGGGTATGATGTTATCACTCTTTGTAATGTTTTGAGCAGGAAGCATTGCCTATTAATACATCTGCTCAAAGGACAGAACTTGTTGCATTAAAAAATGTTTTGAAATTGGCAAAAGGGAAAACGGGCAATATTTTCTTGGACAGCAAATATATTTTGATGTTGTACATTCCCATGGAGCCCTATAGCAGGAAAAAGGTTTAATTATAGCCAAAGGTAGTCAGATTAAATATAGTGAAGAAATATTGCAGATTCTAGATGTCATCTGGGACCCTAAAAAAGTTGCTGTTGTTTATGTTAGGGGCCATTCAAAGGAGGACACCAAGTATGCTAAAGAAGGAGTTGGCAACCTGTGGCTCTGTAGCCGTATGTGGCTCTTTCGGCCGTCTGCTGTGGCTCCCTGTCAGCTGATCCCACCACTGACTGGCCCCACCCCTCCCCTCTCAGCCACTCCCCACCTGGCCTGAGAAGGTAAAGGTGACGGCGGGGGATGGAAACTCACTCCTTATTTCAGAACGGGAGTGACGCACCCCCTACTTGCCTTTGTGAGGCAACAGCATTCCGCCTTCATTGTGGTACATTTGTGCTCAACGCAGCCCTTGCCTTATGCCACTTCAGGCTTGGAGCTGTAAGCCACTTTGAGCTCAGAGCTGTTTCTGCCTCCATGGCCTGCCCGCTGCTCTTGCAGCACCTTGCACAGCACAATGAAATTTAACATGCTTCACAATGGGGGAGACGGGGTCCCCTCCTCCTCCTGGAGCCCACTACAATGCAGAGCCACAATGCAACCCTGCTCCACTCACCCCTGGCAACAGCAGCAGTGGCAGAGACAGAGAGACACAGAGAGTGAGAGATAGAGAGAGAGAGACAGACAGACAGAGACAGAGAGAGATGGAAAGAGACAGACACAGAGATAAACAGATAGAAAGGTGAATAATACACCCAAGGCCTGGTGTGGCAAAAGGTGACTGGGAGAGGAGGATGAGGAGTGGCCGGGCATGGTAAATGATTTAGCAACCAGTTCTCTGCCCTAATGACTGGCTGGATGGCTTTTTCCCTCCAAGATGGTGGCGCGTGTAGGTGCTGCAGTTTTGAGCACCTGGTGTTATAATGGAGTGGGCAAAAACTAGTCTGTATCCACAGGGAGTTACTAAAGATTGGATTTTCTAGTCAACTAGATATTACCAGCAACTTCCGGCAGTCTCATAATATACCAAGAGATGTAATAAGAGTGCCAGGCTCTCCATGGATCATTGTTGAGCCTGGGAGGCAGAGTCAACAGCAAAGAGAGAGGAAGCAGAAGCGGGGATGCAGAGCTGGTTTGCTAGCTCGGTTACGGAAGCAGCCTCACAGACCAGCATTACCAAGTATTTTTCTAACCAATGCTAGATCCTTTGTCAACAAAACTGATGAACTTGAGTTATGGATGCTGGTGCATAAGTTCATTCGCAACTGCTGTGTGATGATTATCACAGAGACCTGGCTTCATCCACTTGTACCAGATCATCAGTGGAGAACAGCTTTGACAGAAAGGCAACTCCAATAAAAGCAAAAGTGGAGGACTTTGTATTTACACACATAATGACTGGTATACTAACAGTTGAGTTAGTTAAACACACTGTTTTCCGGATGTAGAATTCTTCACTGTCAGACTTTTAACGGCCTTTTTTTCACCATGATCATCAATTGAGTTGGAAGGTTAATTTTCTTGTTAATATGTCTTCCAACCTTGCTGTCAATTTGAAATTGAAAGATTGTTGGGTGTGTACTAAAATGCCAGTTCATCCAATGGAGGGTGTTCCTTTGTTAGGAGCCCCTTTAACATTTAATGACAATACTTCCTTTGATGCATGTTATTTTTCACGTTTTTCACTCTACTGAATGACTCATAAAGATATAAAAGCATGAATGATGTTATACTTATTGCATATCTTGCGTATCTCATGTGAAAGCAATTTTTGTGGGAAAAATGACACACTGTAATTGGATATTTAATGTCTCTGCTGCACTGAAAACCAAACAAACTCCGAAGGATGGTTGGTTTTGGATGTGTGGGACCTCTGCTTATAAAGTATTGCCTCCTACATGGTATTTGGGGTTTTTGATTCCAGCGATCCTTCTTGTCACAATATTCATGAACTGGCAGAGACATGGTAACAAAGTCAGCCAATGAGGACTGTTTGGAAATTGAAACTAGAAGGAGCCTGGGCATGGCTCTGTATTAAGCTCTGAAGCTGCAAACTAGTCTACTCTGTATTAAGCTCTGAAGCTGCAAACTGTTCTCTGCTGTTCTCTCTTCTGCTTGTGTTTTGCCTGTAACTGCTACCACATTGGAAGAATCTGCTGTTGGCATTGTAAATTTACTTCATGTGTTATTATGTCTACATAAAGATGTTAATGAATCTTACTGAATTAGTTATGTGTGTGCTTTCTGGTTTTCATTTTCTGCAACAAACTCTGATACTTCATTTTTAGGAGGGAATCACAACTCCATTTCTCGCATTAAGCAAAATATACATAACCCTCTTATTAAATGGAAGTCTCCCTTCCATTCTGTATTGTGTTGTTTTTTGCCAGGTTTGGGAATTGCTAAATTGGAATTTGCCCTTCTCAATATTTCAGCATCCCTTGAAATTGTGAACAGAACCGAAGTCATGTTGGATGGCCCTTTGAATTGAATAAGGAAGTGTGTCTCAAATTCAGTAGTTCTGCTAAATAAGAAAGTGTTCCAGTTTGTGCACAAGAGNAGTAGGAACCTTCGAAATATATGTGTCAATTTGAAAACAAAAAGAATGTGAGCCAAGCCCTCATACGAGGGGATAAAAATGCTGCCTGAATTTTGCTCTGGGTTCCTTCAATGCCTGAGGGAACCCGTCTCTGCAGATACGTGAATAAAACCTTGTTTTCCTTGGATCAACGAATCTTTTGGTGGTTTTTTTATCTGCTTTCACCTCAAATTGTATGTGAATATTATAGCGGATGTCATAAGGAGACTGCAAACTGAGGTCTCCTCTGAGTCCAAATTGCTGTTCAGAACCACATGGCTCTGCATTTTTATTAGTGGGTCAAGAAGGAGTCTGTGCACTTATTAATTCGAGTTGTACCTATGTTGATCAAGACAGCTGGTTCTGGCAGAAGCTCAGGCTATTTTAGTTCAATCTGATCTTTTCCATAATGTTGCAACTGTAGTTAACCACTTTCCTTCATTTTTTGGTATATGGGACGCTATATTCATGGTTACCTAACTTAGCATGGTTGAAATTGCTTTTTGGTCTTTTTATTGTTCTTATTATATTTGTTGTTATATTTGTTGTATATCTTATTTGTTGTTGTATTCAATGTGCTGCTTTATTACTCTTTGTACTACCTGTATTCTGTATTCTGCCATCTCGTGCCAGGGATCAGAAATGAGGAACTTAGGTTGCGTATGCTGCCTTCTCATGTTCCTGTCTCTCAACACCTTTTTCAACACATCTAAGATAATCATATCATGAATATCAGCCTGCTGCAAGTTCTGATATCATCAGAAGAGGGACAATGACATGGGTTTTGTAATTTGTTAACTAACATTGTTTCTTTGTATTTTAATGTGATTTAGTTTCTCTTTTAAAGTGATGTTCAGATTTATTAGCTTTAACATTTCTAAACTGATAAACAAGCTGGAGATTAGCTCCAGATAAGAAAAGTTTGTTAGTACTACTTGGGGTCTGGCTTATCTCTTTCGTGAACCTTTTTCCTTAAAGCTAGGTCCCACTGGCCGACAGACGCAAAACGTATGCATAAAGGACACAGCGGACAAGCAAAATTTCGGGGGTGTATCCACCATTGGCATCCGCCCCTTCGAAAAAAGTGGTGAAAAGTTGCCTAAACAGAACGGAAAAGAACAGACGGTGAACCACGGTAGTAATGTAGCGGGATGTTAACAACGGATGGTTCAGTGAAGCCTCACGGATGACACGGATGCAAGTGGATTGCATCACGTTACACCTAAAGAAAGGAAGGGGATGCCGGCCAGCGCGATGTTATTTCGCATGCCCACATGCACATCCTATTCTGATTTCCGTTGCTGACTATCGGATGTATAGACATTCTCCATTGCTACCCTTTCTTTCCTCCCTTCCATGTTTCAGCTGCCAGCGGATGCTGAGTTGCACGAGGAGTGCCCAGAGATAGCCAGTAGAGAGGATACTAGCGGAAAGTTTACGCGCATGATAAAGACACCGTAGAACGTTTGGTGCTTGGATTTTTGTCGCGTATTTACATCGTACACGGGCGGAAAAGTTCATCCATTCACAAAGTTTTGGCAGCTCAAAACTCTCTTGCGCGGATGAAATCGCAGTGGACAGATCCTGACAGATAGATACTGAGTGCTATGACAACACGATGGCAATGTAACGTACACAACGCCGATGCATAAGTGTTTTCCAACAGATGGCAAGCTTTTTTTAACGTTTTACATCCTCTTTGCATCCATAAGTGCAGTGGGACAGGGCCTTTACAATGCATGTCCCTTCAGCAGTCAGATGTAATTTTAATGAGCATGTAAGCTATTATCCTGTCCAATCAACTTTCCTCTTTCAGATTTCTTTATGTTAACTATATAAAAAGATATAAATCAAAGATCAGGGTTCCCTCTTTGAATGGCAGGAATCACTTTTGTCTGAATATTCTGATAAATTATAATAAAATGATCTTCCTGTCTCGGTTTGTCTCATTGGAAAATATGCATGCCGACGCACGAGACTGAAAAAAGCCATATTTGGCCTTCAGTATTCATGATCAGGAATAGCGAAGGGTGGTTAGTTTCTCCTGAAGGACTCATTTCAAGCACTTTTAATGGCTGTTCTTCCCAAAAATGCCACGCTGCCCTTTAATAACATTAAAAACATTTGAAATCCGATTCCTTCGCTTCTATTAAGGAGCCATTTTTACGGAGTTCCATCTACATTGAAGGACTTCTCGCTGCCACGCGGAAACGGATTCTTTTTTTTTTTTTAAAGCCTTTAACCCCGGTCCTCCAACTTTGCCCAGCGTTGCANAAGGACTTCTCGCTGCCACGCGGAAACGGATTCTTTTTTTTTTTTTAAAGCCTTTAACCCCGGTCCTCCAACTTTGCCCAGCGTTGCATTTCTGAGCTTCTAAACAGAGTCCCCGGGAATCTTGACACTCGAGGTACGGGCCACAGCTTCTTCCCCGGAACGGGGGAAAGCGCCGGGAAGAAGATATCCAACTTACCCTTCTTCTTCCCTTCCACCGCCAAGTCCCGCGAACAAGCCATCACGCCGGGTCGTAATGTACACAGAGGTACAGCAATTTCTCCCCAAAGCGCCGCCTTTCCAGCTTTGGATTGGCACCTGTGCCAATAGGAAGCGGTAAGGCGTTTCCTTTCTCCCAACCCTTCTTTCTTCCCTGGAACAAAGCAAGTCGGGAGCAGGCGTCTTTTGCCTTTACCAGCGGGCTCTGCGAAGAAGAGCTGCCAGGAAAGATAGGCGCGATCTTTCGGTGTGTGTGTACGCGTGTGTGTTTGTGTGGCTGGTGAGCAAAAATACTCCGTTTCCCAGCATGCAGAGGGCTCCCTGAAGGTTCGGTGGGGCGGAGACAGAGCTCGCTGTGTGTCTGTCCCTGAGCTCGAGCTGGTTTAGTCAATCAGAACAATGGCTTCGCCGCTGAAGGCTGTGGAGCGCAGCTGAGCCGCGCGCAAAAGCAATCGCGGCTGTATTGCTTGCTGGCCGTTGGGCGAGGAGGAGGGAGTTTGGCAACGGCAGCAGGTGCTGCTGCTGCTGCTGCTGCTTTTTTTGAGCTGGAGAGGATCTGCAGCTGTTTCTGGTATTGTTTGCAAAAAAAGAGGACCAAAAGGCTCACTCCTGAGCATGTGGATTCCTACAGAGCGCGAGAAATACGGAGTCGGTGAGTGACATCTCCCTTTGGCACTTGGTGCCTCCCTGTCCTCTTTTTGCCATATCCGAGGCTGTTCTGTTCTGGGCTCGGGAAATAGATCAGAGAGGAATTTCCGTTCGTACACTCTTTACCTTTTGCTCCCCCACGGGTTCCTCGGTTTCGAAAGAAAGAGCCTGTACTGGTTTCGTCATCGATCTCTCGCAGTTTCCCCTTCTTGCTTTTTGCTTTTTGCCTCCCCCGTCCCCGAAGTGTCGTTTGGACAGTTTTTGGTTTGAAAAATGTAGAATAAAGAAAAAGGAGGAGGGATAATGAATTCAATTGCAGTAGTGGTCAGTATTTGTCGTCGGGAGAGACTAATGGCTTTTTGGAATACTGTATTGGAAGATGCTTTTAATCGGTTGTCCGACTGAACCTCCTCTTTCAAAAGCGGATTGTAGGTCCCCCTCAGTCCGCGTCCAGAAAAAGCAGCCTAAGCAACGTCGCGATGCTTTTAAAAATCTTTGGTTGTCGAGTGTCTTTACAACTTAAAACTGTCACCTCCTTTGTAAATTGTGAACAGCACCAACGGACGGTTGAATGTAGTGTGTGTTTCGTTTGAAATCGGATAGTAACCTACTTCTAATGCTGGTGATGTTTTTGTTCTGCTTTTTTGAATACAAAAGTGTTTGGTTACACAAGAAAATGGACTGGGTATTGTCAAGGAAGTTACGGAGCAGAGCAGAAGAAAAGCTATTTCCATCTTCTCTACAAAAGGTGAACAACAAAGAAAATTAGATGTTGACTGATGACTGGAATTTCACATCCTTTTCTGTTCACCTATTTGCTGAATCCTTAAAACCACGTACTCATTTTATTCTTTCTCTATTTGATAACTTTTGAAACTGTCAAAAATAATAATACAATCATGTAACTAAGCTTTTTTAAAGCTGGGTGTCTGTGATAATACTTTCTACTGTGCACTTTTTATTTAGATAAAAAATAATTCAAACATCAAGAGCATCAGCATAAGTTTTAATCCATAAACTGGTTTTTTTTGCTAGATTAATTTTCTATTTCTGGCTTGGAGCTGGAATTGCAGATACTTTTCAACTGATAAGCAAAGTAATGAACCCCAAGACTATTTGAATGGAAGTAATCCCGACTAGCAAATTTAAGCTTCTTGAAAAACATATACAGGATTGAATTACAGCAGGGGTGTCAAACTCGATTTCATTGAGGACTGCATCAGGATTGGGTTTGACCACAGGAGGCCAGAGTGGGCATGGCCAGGGTGATTGGAATGTGTTCTAAGACATCTCTGCAGACTTGGATGAACTCACAGACACTGTAACATATGTCAGTTTTTGTGAAGACCTAAATGTGCCAACCAGAAACCTGAGAATATACAGTAACAACAAACCTTGGTTCACAGCTAAACTTAAACAGCTATGTTGTTCCCAAGAAGAAGTAGACTGGAAAGGTGATAGAATACTGTACAATCAAGCCAGAAACGTATCAACAAGGGAGATCAGAGCAGCGAAAAGAAGATACTCTGAAAAGTTAAGGAATCAGTTCTCAACAAATGAACCAGCAAACACATAGAAAACTAAAAAATATCACCGGTTACAGCAAACCTCCTTACCATGCTGAAGGAAATCAACAACTGGCAGATGACCTGAATGTGTTTCACTGTAGGTTTGAGAGAAAACTACTGCCACCCATCTCCACAATCCCCATCTCAGACACACCAACAACAGCCAAGCCTCTACAACCTACCCCATCCCATTGCCACCACCTCTGGTGGATTACAGAAAATGAGGTGCAAGGTCCTATTGCACAGGACAAAAAGCTAGGAAAAAGCACCAGCCCAGACAAGATAACTCCTTCTTGCTGAAAACTTGCGGCTGATCAAACTTGGCCCCCATCTTCACCTGAATCTTTTAATAAATCACGAGAGTTGTGCTATGTTTCCTTCTTGGTTCAAATGCTATACTAATCATCCAGTGCTGAAGAAACCTTCCATCACAAGGAACTGAATGATTTTCCAAGACAGGTTGCTCTAGATGGTCCTAAGTTATGAAACCTTTGAAAACTAGTGCTGGCCTACCTGAAAACCATCATGGCATCCACTGTTAGACTCCCTTGGCAGCTTGCCTATTGAGCAAATAGATCTACAGCATGACTGCTGTTTAATACAGGTGAAACTAAAAAAATTAGAAATATCATGGCAAAAGTTCATTTATTTTCAGTTCTAATCAAACTTAAAAAGTGAACTAATATATGAGAGTAGAACTCATTACCATGGCCAAAGCAAATAGTTCCAAGCCGTGATGTGTCATAATTGCAGATGATTATGAAACCCCAAATCACAATCTCAGAAAAGTTAGAATATTGTGAAAACGATTCCAGTATTCTACGGCTCAAAAGTGTTCTCCACTCTAATCAGCTAATTAAGCCATAAGACCTGCAAAGCGGTTCCTGAGCCATTTAAATGGTCGCCTCAGTGCAGGTTCAGTAGGAATCACAATCATGGAAGGACTTTGACCTGAACAGTTGTGCAGAAAACCATCATTGACACCCTCCATAAGGAGGGAAAGCCTCAAAGGTAATGCAAAGGGAAGTTGGATGTTCCCAAAGTGCCTGTATCAAAGCACATTAGTTTGGAACAGTTTTGTGGAAGGAAAAGTGTGGAAGAAAAAGCGTGCACAAGCAGCCAGGAATGACCACAGCCTGGAGAGCGATTGTTGCGAAAAGCCATTCAAAAAGTGTTTTGTCTGCGGACTTTCACAAGGAGTGGAACTGAGGCTAGAGTCAGGCATCAAGAGCCACCACACAAGATGGGTCCTGGACAAGGGCTTCCAAATGTCATATTGCTTCTTGTTCAAAGCCACTCGATCTGCAACAACAAAACCACCGTCGAAGATCTTACCCTGCCGAGCTAAAAAGAAACAAGGAACTGATCTGTTGCTCAGTGGACCAAAGTCCTCTTTTCTTGATGAGAGCAACTTTTGCATCTACTTTGGAAACCAAGGACCCAGAGTCTGTGCGGAAGAATGGAGAGGCACACAACGTCTTGTAAGATGCTTGAAGCTCAGTGTGAAGTTTCCCACAGTCTATTGTTGATTTAGAGAGCCAGTCATCTGCTGATGTTGCCGTCCACTGTGCTTTATTAAGTCCAGGGTCATCACAGCCATCTACCAGGAGAGATTTTGAAGCACTTCATGCTTCGTTCCGCAGATGAGCTTATATGGGGATGCTGATTTCATTTTCCAGCAGGACATTTGGCACCTGCCCACACTGACAAAAGCCACCAAAACCATGGCTCAATGACAGTGGGATTACTGCTGGCTTGATGGCCAGCAAACTTTGCCTTGAACTGAACCCCACAGGGGAATCTATGCGGCGATTTCCAAGAGAAAATGAGAGACACGAGACCGAACAATGCAGAAGAGCTGAAGGGCGCTATTGAAGCATCTGGTCTCCCTCCATAACGCCTCAGCAGTCGCCAAACAGGCTGATAAGGCTTCCATGCCATGCCGCCATTGCAGGCAGGTAATGCTGCAAAGCGGGCCCAAACCAAGTGCTGGAGTACATATGCATGCTTTATACTTTTCAGAGGTCCAATATTGTTCTATGTACAATCCTTGTTTTATTGATTGCATATAATATTCTAATTTCTGAGATTGTGGATTTGGAGTTTTCATGAGCTGTAAGCCATAATCATCATAATTATGACAAATCATAGCTTGAACTGTCTTACTTTGCATGTAATGAGTATCTCATATATTAGGTTCACCTTTTAAGTTGCATTACTGAAATAAATGAACTTTTGATTGATTGATATTCTAATTTTTAGAGTTTCACCTGTATGACTCTGAGCCACATCCTACAACACCATGAATCTCCAAAGATCTATGCAATGGTCCTCTTTGTAGTCTTCAGCTCAGCATTCAATACCATCCTTCCAGATATTCTTTTAACTAAATTAAATCAGCTGACCACGCTTGTAAATGGATTATAAGCTTCCTAACAAACAGGAAGCAGCAGGTGAAGCTAGGCAAAATCACATCAAATACCTATCCTCAGGGCTGTGTGCTCTCTCCTCTCTATATACCAATGTCTGCATCTCAAAAGATCCCTCTTTATAATACTGAAGTTTGCAGATGATACAACAGTGACTGGTGTCATATGAGACAACAATGAATCTGCATACATAAGGGAGATTGAACAACTAGCCTTGTGGTGCAACCAGAACAATCTTGAACTAAATACAGTCAAAACCATAGAAATGGTAGTAGACTTTAGGAGAAACCCTCCTATACAACCACATCTTACAATATTAGACAACACAGTATCAACAGTAGAGACCTTCAAGTTTCGATCATATCTCAAGACTTAAAATGGATATCTTAATATCAAAAATGTCATCAAAAAAGCACAACAAAGAATGTTCTTTCTGTGATATCTCAAAAAGCTCAAACTGCCCAAAGAGCTGCTGATTCAATTCTACAGAGGAATTATTGAGCCTGTCATCTGCATATCTATAACGGTCTGATTTGACTCTGCAACCAAACAAGACAGACACAGACTTCAATGGATAATTAGAACTGCAGAAAAAACAATTGCTACAACCTGCCTTCCACAGACCCCTTACATCCAGGACATAAACCGTTTTCAACTTCTTCCCTCAAAACAACACTATAGGGCACTGCACACCAGAACAATTAGACATAAGGATATTTTTTTTCTGAATGCTATCACTCTGCTAAACAACTAATTCCCACAACACTGTCAAACTACTTAGTAAAACTGTATTACTATCATTCTTCTCATCTTTCCTATTACCTATCTCATCCCACTTATGATTATAATTGTGTTCCTTGTATATTTACAATTTATATTGTTTTACTTGTTTCCTAGTATGATTTGATTGCTTTTTAGTAACCTATGACTATCATTAAGTGTTGTATCTTATGATTCTTGATTAATGTATTTTTCTCTTTATGTACACTGAGAGCACGTGCACCAAAGACAAATTCCTTGTGTGTCCAATCACACTTGGCCAATGGTCTCTCAGATTTTAACCTGGAAATAAGGAGAAATTTTCTGACAGTGAAAACAGTCAACCAATGGAACAACTTGCCCTCAGAATTTATAGGAGCGCCATCACTTGAGACTTTCAAGAAGAGATTGGACTGCCATCTGTCAGAAATAGTGTCGGGCCTCCCGCTTGGGCAGGGGGTTGGACTAAATGACTTATAAGGTCCCTTCTAACTCTGATTATCTGTTATCTGTTAAATATCTTTTTGGCGAAGTGATTACAACTCTATTAGTTTAATTTTATTATTTTTTAAATTGAGTATTAAGAAGTTTTATATTCATTATTAAATGACTTTTTTTAAAGCACCTGGATATAGTCAATGAAGGCAGAATACATATAATTAATTTTGATTGGTTGAATAGACAGACAGATGTTTAGACTAGAGTTGGCATTTTTGTCCACCTATCAAGTCCTTCCCAAGAATCTGAAATAGGCAGATGTTGTTTAATAATATTAAATATATTGTCTCAGAATATATCAAACTCACTATAAGCGGCATCATGATCAAGTTGCCAGAATTATTCATTTGAAACTTTACTAAATGTTTGAATTTGAATGTCGTAAAAACTACTATGACCGTGAAGCTGAAAAGCTTTTGAGAAATGAGCAGGTTAAGAACTTATGGGTCGGGTCTTTAAGATCAAAACAGGCAACCTGTTTATAATATGCCTGATGATAACAGTTACTGAAAAGAAGAAAATTTGGTTCATTGATGTTGCTTATTCCGGGTGATGCTAGGCTTGAGACATTCTTGCTAGTACAGTTAGTATTAACAACTGGAGCTGGAAGAGTTACTTCAACCTTTTTCAAGCTCTTATTTGTACAATATGGCTTGTAGCAGAAAAATCTGTTTTTCTATTTTTCATGTTCATTAAAATGGGTGTGAGAAAAAATAATACCTATAGCTTGGAGGCATTTATTACATTTTAAAAAACAAACCTTGTGTATATTGTAAAAAACCAAGCACATTCATATTTTGAATACCAGCTCTGACAGAGATCAATTGTGTTATGCCAATACTCGTTTAAGTTACTTTATCTTATGGGTGTAGAGCAGTGGTGGGATTCAACATTTTTTACTACTGGTTCTGTGGGTGTGGCAGGGGAGGGACACTATAAAATCTCCAGTCAGAGGTGATATTTGTCGGTTCTCCGAACTACTCAAAATTTCCGCAACCAGTTCTCCAGAACTGGTCAGAACCTGCTGAGTACCACCTCTGGTGTGAAGAATACCATTTTTTCAAAATTTGTTGTGCTTGGCAAACAAATCTTTTGTGTAGGATCTAAATAGAAAAGCTTTCCTGGTATCTTTAATTGTGTAATTGAATTTTGAGTGAACCAACCAATCAGAAAAAATAAAAAAGCCTGAAACTTTAGTACACAAGTATCAGGAGGTTTTGGAAAAGGTTTACTATAATGGATCTGTCCTTTTTTATTTTTCAATCTGTATTTGGGCAGGTGTCAAACTTTGTATTTAAAAATGTAACACTTTAAAAATAAGAATAAAATACTAAACTCCAAGATGCATTTTGTACATTAGGAGTTAAAATGTGTTGAAATCACCTGCACATAACTTAATAGGATATCAATTTTAGTTTTTTATATATTTCTGGCTGATTTCAGAGGGTCAGGAAATGAAAGTTGGACACCAACAGAAGAAACATCGATTTCTCATATTTTTATAATGTAAAGCTTTCTCTACAAATTAAGTGTGAATTATCTTCTAAATACCCAAAGAAAGATTTCTAAAAAGGAAAAGAGATCCAGTATTTGAGGTGAAAGTAAGAAGAAATTACATTCTTTAGAAATGTGAAGATTTTGTGATGAGGTTTTTCAAAACTTGACATTTTTAAAATATTTATATAGCATCCACAGAGTGAAGCCTTTTTGTTAAAGATGTACAAAGTTGGAATTTTTAGCTGTTACTTTATTTATTGTGTTGGAAGTTCATTCTCAGTTGGGACACACCACAGATGCTGAGAAGAAATGGATGCAGAAGCCAGCTGCCAGAAAGTGGAATTCTTTTCATGTAGGAAGGCAAGAAGTAAAAAGTGTCATAGATCCAGCCTTCCTGCCTTGCAAGCACCTTGGGAATGTGAATCTGAGACTTTTTATGTTTAATTCCCTTTTGAAAGCCCTGCAGCTTGATGAATTTTTATGTTTCTGATTGTCCTGGGTTTTGTTTTCCTGGATTAATCTTGGTCCCATGTCTTTTGTTTTTCTTGTCCTTGGGGTTTAATCCTGTCAGGGGTAGGAAAAGGGAGTTTCAGTTTACCTTAGAGTGTTTATTTTTAGCCTGATTCCCCTTATCTTAATGGCTCTACTTAAAGGCCAGGTCACATTGGCCGACGGATGCAAAACGTATGTAAAAAAGACACAGCGGACGAGAAAATGTTCCATCCGTTTCCCATCCGCTGTACCGCCTCTCAAAAGTGCCCCAAATTTGCATAAACAGAGCGGACAACAACAGCAAAGGAACGGACGGGAGTGAGACGTAGCGAGGATGTTAAGCGGATGCTCCACGGAAGCCTATGGATGGAAGCGGATGGAAGCAGATGACACAGTCCACAGGGCTTCCGGCGGGAGCACAACAAATGAGGAACGCGCAAAGCAGAAAGGAGCGGAATGCAGAGCGGATGCCTAGCGGATGACGCGGATGGCATCACAGAATGCCTAGCAGATGCCTAGCTGAGGCCTAGCGGATGCAAAGCGTTTCATGCGGCATGCCAGGGAGGATGCATTGGCATCAGCCCTGTGGATTTAAAAGGCAGCAGCTCGCAAGCAGGTCACCATTCAGAGAAAGAACCTGCTGCCAGACCACATCTCCAGCCAACAACCATGGGGAGGAAGAGAAGCCTGTGCCTACCTCCTGCCAGCCCTGGCAAGAAGGACAGGGCCACCATCCACACCCCCTGGCGCTGACTCTGCTTCTGCTGGGGCTTCTGCTGTTGGGGCTGACTCTGCTGGTGCTGGGCTTCTGCTGGTTGCTGCTCCTGGTTGCTAGTGCTCTGCTGGTGCTGCTCCTGTGCTGGTGCTTCTGTGGCTTACTCTGCTGGTGCTGCTCCTGGTGCTGGTGCTTCTGCTGGTGCTTACTCTGCTGGTGCTGCCTCCTGCGTCCTGCTGTTGCTGTTGCTGCTGCTGCTGCTGGTGTGTGGTGCACCAGCCCCTGAGAACATCAAAGCTCTGGTGATGAGGGCCCACAAGGCCCTGCCAGAGGAGAAGAGCCCATCGCGCGATAGGAGAGGAGACAGTACTCCATTGAAGAGGAACATGAGGATGAGGTGCTCGAATGGCTGAGGAGAACGAGCACCTCTGGCGGAAGGGACACAGACTCTATCGAGACACAAGCGCGAAGCAGGCAGCTTGGAGAGAAAAGGCAGAGAGCCTGTGGGCTACACTTTCGGAGGTCCTCCTCGGGTGTGGAAGCACATGCACCACCTTGGTACGGAAGTTGTACCTCAAGAAGTCTGGCCAGGCCGCGGTCAGGCTCACCGACCAGGGAGACCTACAGATGGCCAAGTGCAGCTTCTGTTGGAGGTGAGTCCATCACAAGGAGCAGCCCCTCTGTCTACCCTCACTCTCAGGCAGCCCACAGAGAGCCAGTCCTCATCTGGCCAAGAGTCAGCTCCTGTGTTCCAGGCAGGTATCTGTGAAGCACCCCACGACGGAGACCCCCCTGACAGCTTGCACTCCCCATGGCCGAGCGCGTGAGGACCCCCTGATGCAGTTGGAGACAAGAGGAGGCCACTGCCCACCAGAGACCAACCCCACACCCACACCCAGGTCCACCTCCACAGAAAAGCAGGCAGAAAGCCAGACCGGAGGGACAGAGCCACACTGTCCTGCTGGAGATCAGGGACTCCATCAAAAGCAGCATAGATCTCCTCTCTCAGCTGGTTACACTTCGACATACCATCCTCTAACAGAAAGCCCTTCCTCACCTACATCAACCAGACCCTCATGGACATGTCCGAATCCCAGTACCAGGTTGATCAAGGAGAGGATCTCAGGTCTTCTGCACCACCCTCCAGGCCCAGCTGAACCTGCTCCGACCCAGTCCAGGTCTGTTCCTCCACCCCAGGTGACGTCACAGCCCTTCCAAGACTTTCAACAGCCCCTCACCTACCAAGGCTACGGCTACCAGGAGTCTTCAGCAGCACAGGCAAGCCCTTCCCAGTCCAGGCACAGGTTCATCGCATTGCCACAGGTCCACCGGATGCCACAGATACCAACAGATGCCACCCACGCCTCACCTCGCTCACCTGCAGACCAGACAGCCCCACTTACACTCCTCCTTCCTCCACCCACAGCCAAGCCGAGCCTCAGAACATCTGTCATCGGTCTTGGGACTGGCACCCCATGTCATGGAGAAAGGGGCTCTCTGAGAAGCTTCCTCCACACACCATCCCCGTTGTCCTCTCGGGGCCAGGCACCCCAATGGCGCCTCAGACCAGCACTCCAGCCACTGCCATCTCCACAGCACCTGACCCTTCACCCTGAGACTAGGGGCACGCCCAGAGTGAATGAGAAGAGTGCCAGAAACTGGGTAGCTACCTGTTGACTTTATCTTTGCTTGGGACACTTACTTGGGATCAATTGCTTTTACAGTTTGTTATTAATAAAGGTTATCTTTGCTTCACACCACTTGGTTCAGTTCTTTCAGAAAATAAAGTCTTGGTGGAAATTTTTAGAAATGGTTTAAGCCTTTGCATGCTTGTGGGATGGGTAAGGATTAAGCAGTGGGATGGGCAGGGATACCGTGGTGGGATGGGTTATAGCTTGGTGGGATGCGCAGGGATGACCTTGTGGGATGGGCAGGGATACCTTTGGATGGGTAATAGCTGTGGGATAGATAAACCTCCGTGGCAAGCATAGTGGGACTGTATGGTCACCCTCCCAGGTGCCACCACCTGTGGCTCTTTATTATCAATAGACAATTTAATCATTCATCAACATATTTCAACATAAACACACAACTCTTTATTAAATGCCCTGTTCATTGTAGGGCCACTCAACATACCATGGCACAATCTCATCAGTGTGATGAGACAGGCTGAAGGAAGCATCCATTAAGCATCTACCATCCTGTCTTGCCACTCCACTGCTCCAGCTGGGGAGTTGCACCAGTGGTTCAGGAGGTTGCGCTGACTTCTTCCCTCACGTGAAGCTCTGTTGGGGCCTTAGCACATCCACAGTGTCTATCAGGTTCGCCCTTGCCTCCATTCACCAGCTCCATGTCCCCATTGCCTTGTTGGCGGTCCACAAGCCTGTTCTGCAACACTGGGTAGTGGGTGCGCATGAGATTGTGCAGGATGCAGCAAGCTTCCACGATGTTCCTCACGGTCTCTGGCGATGCTGCATGGTGGTGAGAAATAGTACCTGGAACCTATTGGGCCAGCGATGCCAAAGGCGTTCTCCACCACCCGCCTAGCCCTGGACAGCCTGGAGTTGAAGATCCTCTCTTCACGGGTGAGGCATCTGGAAGTTTAGGCTTCATGAGGTAAGTTCTGAGGAGAAAGGCGTCATCCCCAACGATGAAGTAGGGCACATCTTGTGTGTCATTGGGCAGGGGGTCTGGATCTGGGAAGCCCATGATGAGGTTGCATTCCAGCCCCTCCTTGAGGTGACTGGCGTTGTTATACCTGGGCATCTGAAGCTGACCTGTTGCCTGAAGCATTCAATGTGCATGGAACTTTTGCAGTCACATCGACCATGACGAGAGGATGATGCTGAAGAAGAAGCCTTGTAGTTGTGATAAGTGGACTCTGTCTTGGCTGGAGCTTTGCAGGCACGTGCTTCCCATCTATGGCTCCAACGGCTGTGGGGAAGTTCCACTTCTGATACCACTGCTCTGCAACTTTCTTCCATCCCTCTTCAGTGGAGGGGCACGGAGGAAGCTCCTCCAGGTATTCTTCGATGATGGCCTGTACCACTCTCTGACCACAATGCTGATGGTGTTGTGTGTGGCACCCTCCAGGCGTACTGCATGTTCTTGTAACATGGTCCCAGCAGGCAGGTGGCGCAGAGTTAGTGCCACCTTCAGCCCAGGGTCCAGCTGGGCTGGAAGTTGGTGTTTGCCTTGGTCAACCTGGTCTCAGCCGCTCCACAACTTCGTCAAACATGGCTGGTGGCATCCTCAAATGAAGTTCTGAATGCACGAGTGCTCTTCGTTCCGTCAACTCCACCATCAGCTTGTCATACAGTCCGTACTCGGCTCTTCTTGCGATCCATCTTCGGACCCAGACACTTTCTTGGCTGCTTCCTTTTCTTCCCGTAGAACAGGTGAAAGAGCCTGTAGAGGGCTTCGCACTGTTGTTAGAATGATGGTGGCACCAAAAGGAGTGCGTTGACGGATCCATGGTGGATATGACTGGATTTTGTGGAAGAGCAAGAACAAGAGCAAGGCTGAAGAGGTCTGCACAGCAGGGCTGCTGGACTGAAAGTTGAGATGCAGGTGATTTCCTCTCCCCTTTTTATAGGAAATATCGTTTTTCCGCTAGGTGTCCTTCTGCATCCTCTAGACATCCTCCAGACATCCTAAATATTCGAGATACGTCCCCTATATTTGAACGTTTTTTTCTGTTTTAATGCTTTATATGCGAGCTGCATCCGCTTTCATCCTTTCTCCGTCCGTGCTACTAATGCTGCGTGTCTGTTCCGTGCTCCATTTCGCTTTCTTTCCCTGTGTCCGTTTTCCGCTGGAGCGGATGTGAGTTGCGCGGATGCCACAGCGGATGCCAGACGGAATATAGCGGACGCGTAAACGGATGACGGATCGACGTATAATGGATGTTCCCCGTATGCGTAGCGGCAATGTACGAACGTATGCGTTGGATACTTCTATCCGCTCAAAAAAAGTTTTGTGCAGCTCAAAACTTTTTGAGATGGGATTGAAATCTCAGTCGACGGATGCTGGATGGATAGAGAGTATGGAAAAATGTATGCAGTGAGTACAAGAAACGGATGTATCGCGTTAACCAACTTGTTTCTCTCCGTTTTATATCCTCTTTCCATCCGTTGGTGCAGTGTGACATGGGCTTAAGTATTTATGTGGTCAGCTCTGTTGTTTTTGTAACAGCCTGCTGTTGGGCTGCTCTGAGTTTTCCTTTCAGCTGATGCTTCTTGATTTTCTTCAAGGGGAAGGGCAGGATTAAGTCTTTTGGGCCTGCTTTAGTGGTTCCTGGCATTGTCCTTTGGAGTGCACTTCCCACAATTGTGCCTGATATTTTGTAAGAAAGACCAATCCCATTTCCATTCAGGATTGCCCCATTTTAGCACTGCCCATTTTTATTTTAGCAAACATTAAATTCCTTACTTCTTAATGCAAAGGAGCAATATGTTTCACCACTAAAAAGGTCATGTTACTTTATGAAACAGAACAAATAAAATTATACCATCAGACATTTAACAATAGAATATAATAAACACATGCTAATATCTAGGGAAGCATTCCTTTGGGGATGGTAAGTCTTTGTGATGTACAATTGTAGAGTGTTTTGTCTTCCTAAACACTTAATAAAAAGTTTGCAATCCACTCCTAATTGGTTTCAGCACATTTTAATTGCAATATAGAATACAAAGTAATACAATTATCTACTTTATCAGTAATGTAACACCTTGTTATGAACAGAATGAACAGCTTTGAATATGTGACCTGATCAATTTTCAACCAATTTAAACATGATTAAAGAATATTACAAGTAAATGACTGGGTTTTAAGTCAGAAATGGCTGTTACTTTGGAATGTAATGTTTTGTAAGAGAAATTGTTATAAATTGTACAAATTAATCACAAATGGAATCTTAGTAAAAGGTAAATAAGAGTCTAATGGTCAAACAAGTAATGGAATAGGGATCAGTGCAGTATAGTTGTTAAGAAGTTGGATGAGGAGGAAGATCCAAGAATCAAAGTTACCTTGAGCATGAAAACTCATTGGGTGATTTTGGCCACAGTCCAATGTTTCTCAGGAAATGGTTGTTATGAGTACAAGCAGATGCAAAAACATATCGAATAAAAATGCTTCTCTATTAATACTATTGTACAATAAAATCCAATGATCATGAGAAGATGGTGGATTGAAAAAAGCATTAACATTTAGGGCAGATATAGTATGCCTTTTAGGCACCAAATACTCCAATAAACATGTTATTGAGCAAGCTTGAAGACAACGATAACCTTGGGGGTTATCATGACTCACCAGTAATTGCTTCAGTACTCATTTTAATTTCATAAAGATTTGAGTGGCTTAAATATACATCAGTGAAAATACTCCTAAATATATAGCTAACACGACAGCAGTACTTGGGAGGGTTGAAAGATTTGTAGGATTTATTTAAACAGTTTTTTCTAATACTATCTGAACACAAGTGTGATCTTGCTAGAATTGCTCAGATAATCTTGTGTAAAAAGAATAAACAGCAAGCATATTCTTGACATTTCAAACTCCCCTTTCTCTGCTCCTAAAATATTTCTTTCTTTGTGATTGTTTGGAACATTTAAGTTGGTTCCAAATTTACTATTTAATCTATGGGACAGAAGACAATTCAGTCGGCTTAAGGTTCATGAGATGTACTGTATGAAATTTCTGCTGTTTATGTCAAAACAGTGATGATATGAATGTTAATACTCATGAAAGTTGAAAAGTATCTGATTTCTCATTATCTTTTGTTGTTAGCTGAAGCTGGTATAGAATGCAACAGTCTGGATTCCCTCAATATATTCAGTTGACAAGTCAGTTTGGGGAGTTCCATTGTTGCCAATGAGCTTCTGGGTGCATTTCAAGAGCTGGCTGTCACCATTAAGATTCCACTCCTCCTTATTTGACAGGCCAATTTTTCCAGTATTTATCTACCCAAACAATCTAATTTTATACATCAGATTATGATAAATCTGAATTCACTCAGACAATGAAGATGCTTATAGGGAATAGGTGGAGGCTCTGGTGGACTAGTGTAATAAAAGTAAACTGGTTCTAAATGTTAATAAAACAAAGTAGATAATCATAAGAGTTTAGAAAAAGTTGGCATGGTCATATTCCACTCATTATGAAGGATGCAGCTGTAGAGATGGTCAACAGTATTAAGTATCTGGGGGTGCAGATAACTAACAATCTGAACTGGTCTCTCCAATGTCATCCTCAGTGAAGTGTGCAAACCAGTGTCTGCATTTCTTGTGTCACATGAAGAGAGCACATCTTTCTACTTCTGTCTGGCCACTTTTTACAGAGGCATGAGTGGAGCATTTTAACAAACTGCATCACTGTTTGGTTTGGTGGCTGTAGTGCCTCAGCTAGAAGGTCCGTACAGAAAGTGGTAAGGACAGCTGAGAATATTATAGGAAGATTGCCTTCCATTACACAGGATACTACTTATAAGTGCTGTGTGCTTAGAGCTCAAAGCATTGTTAGAAACCCCACACACCCACTTCATGTTCTGTTTCTATTGCTCCCCTCAGGGAGAAGGTTTTGAAGTATTTCTAGCAGGACCCCAGATTGTGTAACAGCTTTATTCCCTGTCCCATCTGTCTGATAAACTCACAAGATTCGTTTTTCTTGCCATTTACATGTATACATCCGAACTAGACTGTTGTTTCTCTGTGTCATATAATATATGTGGGTATATGCATACTTTTGTATTTATTTATTTTCTCATGTTTATGCTGTGTATATTGGAGGTGGAGACCCATTGAGAGCTGTATGCAACAAAATTTCATTTTAATGTATGCTGATTAGTGTACATTCAAAGTGATAATAAAGTTCTAAGTTATTCTAGGTCAGTGGTGTCAAACTCGATTTCATTGAGGGCCGCATCAGGGTTGTGTTTTATTTCAGGGGCCAGGTGGGCGTGGCCAGGATGGGCATGGTCAGCTCAACATCACTAATTGAGGCTCTGTTGTTTACCGTGATGGCCTCCTGCAGCCCTCTGCCAGCGAAAATGGAGTGTGCAGCCTCCCTGGGCCTCTGTTTTTGCAAGTAGAGGCACTGCGGGCCGGTCCTTTGCTATTTCCAGGGTGGCCCCGTGGGCCAGATTTAAGCATCCCACAGGCTGGATCCAGCCCCCAGGCCTTGAGTTTGACATCCCTGTTTGAAGCTATCTCCAGGTCCTGCCTCTCTGTGGAATGACCACAGATGGGCTTTTCCTATCAGGTTCTCCAGTTTGCTGGAAGGATAATCCAATTATATGGATGTAGACTCCCCTTTCGCTTGGAGTATGAGTCAATCAGATTCCTGCTCATGCCTCTTCCTCCTGAACATGCCCAGTTTTGACTCAGGCTGCAAGTGAGGAGATGCATGGGAGAGGTGCTGGTGATCAAAATGTTAAAGCTTCCTTGAATTCTTCAAAACTGTTAAGACCGCTCAGCATGTAGCCATTTGCATGAGAAAGGCTATTGTTTTTGTGTTGTTGGAGCTGCATCAGGGCAGCTCATTTCCTGTTTTTTTTTTTTGGGGGGGTGAACTNTTTCCTGTTTTTTTTTTGGGGGGGGGTGAACTCTTACAGGGACTCAGGATTAAGTTAAGAGCAGTGGGAGCCCCCCTTCTTTTCTAGCAGTCTGAAGCTGCAGCAAACTTTAAAGATGGCTAGAAGCTTCATGCCTTTCAAAAAGCAGAAGAACTACTTGATTGAAATCTGTTTAAAAGGTTTTGGAGAAAAATTGCTTGTTGAAAGCCTGAAACAGTTGCCAGACTCTATTAAAGTGCATATAAAGAAGTTCACAAGATATTAGAGGCTAGCTCACTGGCTTAGTCTAAACAGTAGCCTATACAGCCCTAAAATCACTGCCCAGCTTCTGCTAGAGCAACAGAAAGGAAGAGAGGAAAGAAACCCGTGGCAGCAGGGGACCTTTGTGTCCGAGTCTATCTTAATCACATAGGCAGAAGATAATATGACTGACCATGTGAATGGAACTGGGACAAGGAAGAAAGATCAGGGGAACCCTGACCTCTCCCCAAATCAGAATAAGGGCTCCAAGGGATGTATATCTCTTGCTAGAGAACTGCAGCAAAGATAAAGACAAAAGCTATCTCCTCCATGAGGATTACCAGGATAGAGGAGGAGGATGCCCTGAGGCACCATAAGACTATCTGTAGGATAATTGCTGGGGCAGAAAAGGAGGCTGAACAAAAAAAGGGGAGGGCTCCACTGGAGAAAGGGAGCTTGAAATTTCCCGCATTTGGCCAGTAAAGCAGATAAAGCAGCCAATAGAAATGGAGTAGCAGATTTCTTGTTGTCAAGAGGGGCCACTGGGTAGCATCGGAGAGCAATTTTTCCAGCCTTCTCTTTGTTCAGAACATGATGATAATATTGCTGTGGAACAGGAGATTTCTTTGCAATCATATAGCCAGTGGGGACCGATGACAAAGAGAACAAAAGTGTTGCCAGAGGCAACGTTTACTCCCACAGTAGCAGGGGTATGCACAAGAGAGAAGCAAGATCTAGAACTTATGGATCAGATAAGTTTCTGATCTCAACCTTCTCACAGGCCATCAATACTGGCCAGCTGCAATGGCACCAGACAGCCACACTGTCACAAGAAATACCTGGTAGTCAGGACCAGCTCAGGGCACCACCACAAAAATGGGAGCTGGAAGGTACCCAAAGGGTACAGTCAAATTTCTCCTCCACACAAAGCGAGACTTCTGTCTCAGAAGATGAGGATCAAAGGGATTCAGATCTTTCAGATCTGAAAGCCCAGCTTTTGCTGGCCTTTTTGGACCAGCCCTTTTCAGTTCCTTGCTGTTCAAGGTGAAAGCAGCAACACATCTTGGAGCTGAACTGGCCACAATGGAATCAAATACAAAACTGTCAGATCCAGGGCAGTTTCTATTCTCAAAGCCTACTAAGGAAACATCCCCTCAAATGATTTCTTTCAAAATGTAATTCAAAGTCAATAGCAAAAACCAGTGGTGTTCACAACACCAAGTGGTAATGAGATTTTTTTTTAATATGGCTCCAGACCTTGCTGAGGAGCTCCAGTCTCCAATGATAGATGAGCCGGTGGCTGCTTTAACTTCCTTATCTATATTAGCTGATGATGGGGAGGATTCCCTGAAAGCAGAGGATAGGAAGGCAGAAATGACATTCTATAAGACACATCAGGCTTTGGCCTGGGTAATAAAATCTTCCATGGCCGCATCCTTCTTCAACAGGGCAGCACTTGTTTGGCTATGCCAGATGTGAGACAAAGATTTCAACAAAGTGACTGTGACTGTGGAATTCTTAGCAGATGCCACCACATATGTCACAAGGTCACACCAATTTCATGTGCTCCTCCAAAGTCTCTGTATAGATAAGGATGATCATCAAGGTAAACCAATACCCCATTGTACAAATATTCATGCAGTACCTCATTTATAAGGGGCCCCTTGCAGGCCAAACGGGAGGATGTTGAATTGGATCCCAAAGGGCAATTGAATGCAGTTTTCCATTCATCTCCCTCCTTAATTTGAACTCAATAGTACACTTCTCTCAAATCAAGTTTCGTAAAAAATATTTCCTTTGGCCAAGTGAGACAACATGTCCTTCGTTAAGGGGAGTGGGTACACGTTTTCTGCACAAATACAGTTCAGGTTACAGTAATCCACACATAAGTGAAGAGAGCCAGCTTCCTTTTCTCGGAACAACACTGTGGTTGTCACTTGAGGCCTAGCAGGTTGGATGAACCATCATTCAAAGTTCTGGGACCACCCATGTGTCTGTTTCTGGTCAGATCAGTCTCCACATCTGCAGCTAGCACATACCAGAGTTGCAGATCTCTAGGATCTCTTCTAGAGATACAATTTTGATAAACATCTTCATTCAATCCATCCTTGAAAGCTTCTATCAGGGCTTCTTGAGACCACCCTTGAATACGGCACGCCAGTTCTCTAAATTCTTGGATGTATTCAACCACCAACCTCCACCCCTGCTTTATAGTTTTCATTCTAATTCTAGCCTTGCATTCAGCAAGAAGATCTTAAAAGCATTTAAGAGATATAAAGCTTGTGCTAGCAGATCTTTTCAGTTTTCCTCCTGCCAAGCCTTCTCTCCCCGACAGCATCTGGTAGTCGTCATCCTCGAAGGGTTTTCTTCTAGTGCTTTCCATCCAACTCTGAAAGACTATTTGGGTCGGATGGCCGGTTTCTCCCCGATCTGCAGCACTGCCAGAAATTTGGTCTACTCCTCCACATCAAGAAACAGTGAGGTAGTGTGTCCAGCAGTCCCCGCATCTTCTTGATCACTGGCTGAGTCAGACATTGTTTGCAGACCCCGGGATAAAAGAAATTAATCTCTGGGTAGGCTGATGAGAAAGAGATCTTGTATAGTGTCAGATGAGGCCAGGGTGAGATTCTACCGATTCAGACCGGATCGGTAGAACCTGTTGTTATGATTCCCCGTAGTTTGGAGAACCAGTAAATTGGGCTTCTGGCTGCCTCTGCCACTCTCTACCCACTTCTCCACTACCTTCCCATCAGTCTTTATCACACATGCACAACATTACACACATGCACAACACTGCTGCCTGCAGTCTGCTCTAGCATGCCTGCCAGGCCAGCCATTGCTGCCTGCCTTCTGCTGCAGCCCTTCCTTTACTGATCTCCCTCGGTGAGTGAGGCTCTGCAAGTTATGGTTGCCTTCCCCCCCGCACTTACCTTTTGTTGCCGCCACCAGTCGCTTCACCCCCACTTGCCTTTTGCCACCATTGTTGGTCGCCTTCCCCCCCACTTGCCTTTTGCTGCCGCTGCCAGTCTCCTTCCCCCCAGTTGCCTTTTGCCACTGCTACCGGTCATCTTTCCCCCCCACTTGCCTTTTGTTGCCACTGGAGCTTGCCTTCTCTCCCCCACTTGCCTTTTGCCGTTGCTGCCAGTCGCCTTTCCCCCACCACTTGCCTTCCACTCGGGAACATGTGGAGAGGCTCATATAGGCTCTGGCCAGGTCAGCAGCTGCTTCTTTCACTTGCTGCTGCACAGCAGAAAGCTTCCAAATCCCCCCCCCCATTAGAAATGGCTCCTGGACAAACAGAGAA
>BHFT01034955.1:0-18221 GCA_004320025.1 Laticauda laticaudata | reverse complement strand
ACAATGACGTGGGATAATACCCGAAGGAAGCTAAACAGCACACACACACACACACACACACACAAACACACACATATATATATATAAAATTGCATTTTGTGTGAGAGGTATGTCTTATGGATAACATTTATTTCCATCTGCAACAATAAACACAATAAACATTGCAAGTGTATCCTAAAATGAAAGTTGATTGCCTTGGGTGTTTATGAAACCATTTTCAGCACATTATTGGATAAGTAACTTTTCTTACATCCCCCATCATGCAGTCCCATGATAGAGCAATCAGAGGAGCACTTCACATGAGAGGCAACTTTAAAGCATGCAGAGATGATCACACACAGCTAGACTTACCTTATTTTTCACCTAAAGCACTGAAAACACATCATTTCCAGACCAGATTAATGTCTTCTAAAATTGGCTCAAATATAGTAAGTGTACGTACATTGTGATCAGAATTGTGATTCTTAAAAGGCAATAACTCTAATTAAATAAAGACCACATTTATCAAAGGATAGCACCTAGCAACTGAATGAACTCAATATCTTTCATGTTCAGTTAAGTAGCCTGCATGGACAGGTAAAAAAAGTATCTTATCCAGCTTCCCCATTTGGAGAATGCATGGTAATCCTTCTAAGATGTTACACTAGAGCAGTTTGTTTTGTTGTTGCACTCACTTTGATGTCAGTCCCTATTTATTTATTTAGTAAGATTTATATGGAGTCATGTGTACCAGCAGATCTCAGAATAAATAATGGAAGAACTTGGGAACATTCACCATCAACATTTCTTAGGAGTCATACTTTGGGGTGAATAGTCAAGTCTTTATTTGATGTCAAAAATTTCACCTCTAGGAAGACAGAAGGACAGCCAAAATGATAAATATGTGATAAGTTATTTTTTAGTAAGTCAGTGATGACCATGAGATGAAAATGGGATCCATCTACTATGACAAACAACCTGCAGGGAGGAAAAAGTTGAGTCTTGGCTCCTTATTTGTGGGTTAACATGGGGCTCAACATTTTTATCTGTTCTATTTAACATCTTCATGAAACTACTGTATCAGGTAATTCATCAACACGAGACCAAATATTAGTAAGCAGACAATACTCAGTTAAACATTTTCATCCTGGGCTGATCAACAGTGTTGTTAGTATGATGACCCAGTGCCTGGAAGCAGTGAAGAACTGGATGGGAAGGAACAGCTTCAACTCAACCCTAACTATAACCCTGTATCTGGCATTTGCCAAAGGATGGAGATGTAGGATGGAGCTGTATCAGGGATTTGCCATAGATGGGACTTCAGATAGAACTGGTACAACAATTTGAGGATACTCTTGCATTCCATCCTTGCCCAAAGTTGATTATAACATCTTTGTGAGTTGCCTGGTCAGATTGAGGTTTTGTGCTAATGTTCTATGGTGGTTTCAATCTTCCATGTCAAGAAATTCCAGGAAGATAATGTTAAAGAACTACAGGTTGATATTTAAGTCTGTCAGGATTCTATTTTGTTTCCTATGCTGAAGATTTGGAGATAAGCGAGATCAATATATTGATGATATCCATCTTTACTGCTTCTCATCTTCCCACCAAGGAAGACATTTGTAACCTTTAATATTGTCTCTTGTGGATTTACTTAGTTCTAAAACAGAAAGCTACTCCAATCTTAAAAGTTTCTAAGTAGACTGAATGAGGGAAACCAAGTTGAAATTAAACCTAACAAGATAGAGGTACTACTGATGAGGAAAAATTGGACTCTGAGATTAGCTATGGATGAAATTATACATCATGTGAAAGAGCAGGTTCGCAGTTTGGGAGTGTTCATTGATCTCTAGTCTGACTGGCTTTGCAAGTAATTGTTACAGTGAGACACATCTTTGCACAATTATGGCTATGGGTTCTTATACAATCTTAATCAGCCAGATTTAGCACCATTTATCTTTGTTTTTGTTTGGCACATAGAATGTGCAAGATGTGTGTACCCCCAACTCACCTGATAAATAACTCACTTCTTCTGCCAAGATAGTTAATCATTAGTATATTTATTCGAATGTTTAATTTTTATCTGGATTCCAATTGCATTAACACTATTTTGTTTACATTTGGTGTTTTCTTTTATTGTTAGAAGACATTCTAATTATCAAATTGATAGAAAGGCATTTAACTTCAACTTTTTTTAAAAATGCAATTAATATAAACCCTGAAACTGATCTGAATGGCCTTCTTTTCTGTAAAACTTCTTAAGCAGTTTGTTATCTTGGCAAAGAGATTATTTAAAGAACATTGCAAATCCTTTCATGACACTATAATAGTATAAATAAAGTGCAAAAATCCATCAATCAAATGAATGGAACTGACATTCCAGAGTATCTGGAAAATATCAGAAATGAGGAATCTTATGTAATTCTTATCTTTTTGTGTGATAGAAAACTCACAATATTTAAACCTAAAATTCCAAATTTTGTATTTGTGTTTGTATTTGTACACTGTCTCTGTTTTTCTGCTCTATTGTAGGAATTTTTTAAAATTCTCTTAATTGGAAGTTTTCAAGGATTATATATATTCCAGCCACTGTTCAGAAGAACTCTTTAAAAAAAATTGGCTCTTGTTTTTTTCTCTTCATAACATTTTGGACCTGCTTGCCAAAACAACTGTTCCAAACCAAAGAGAATAAAATTGGCATTTCCCCCATGTACACAGCTTTCTAGAATGCTGTGTGCTTAACAGAATAAACTTTTCCACTACAGCAGAAATCACTCAAAGCTGCTGGAAAACAGAGTCTGAGTTTACAATGACTTGTTGCACTATTTAGATGGGAGAATAAAAACACATTCCCAGTAATCTGTTGATTTTCGCCTACCCCTTCTCCACCATCAGAGTTGGAAAAAAAGAGTCTTGGTAATGATAAAATTCCTCATATCAGTACTTTACACCACAGACAGCAATTCTAAGTCCTTTTGAGAAAAAGTTTACACAAAAAGGTTCAGCTCCTTTTAGCAGAAGTTAAAAAAATGGTAAATTTCTGGACTTCAGATGTTTCTGACCATTCGAGTCTTGTCCTGGTATAGACTTCCTCAGTGCAAACATGAAAGAGATTAGATTGGATCATATTCCTCTTTGTTCACCACTTTCAGAATAGAATTATGAATCAAACTTTAATACAACACAGGTAAAAATTCTTAGGTTGGGAAAAGCTGCTAGGAGTTTATGGATTATGTTTCTCCTATGCATTTTGCATCCTCCCAATCTGCTTTGGGACAGATATGAGTTGTACAGTTGTACAGGAGGCTGATACAGGAGAAAACTGATTCAATCAACAATTTATATTTTCCTAATGAATTCCTCACTCATTATTAGTTTCAAACAAAAGAACAATAGCTTTTAACTAAAGCAGGTCATGCAGATAGTCATCTGCACCTATACTGACTCACAGAAATTACCATGGGTTTCAAATAGAATTCTTTCTTAGCTTATTTTTTAGGAGAGAACAACTATTGCAATTAGGACTTTCTGCCATGGTTATGCAAGCCACCCGATTGTCCAATCAGCAACAGTGTCAGAGAAATCAAGCCAAGTTCTTAACTGAAGAGGAAGTACATAATAAAGTATCTAAAAAAGTTGTATATCATGCCAAAGGCTTTAGAACTATCTGGTTCTATTGGTTGCCAATTTGCTTCTGGGTGCAATTCAAGGTGCTAGTTGTCACCTTTAAAGCTTTTCATGGCTTAGGACCAAGTTATCTGAGGGACCATCTCTTGTCTACCCAATCCACTAGAGTGGGGAGGCAAGGAATGTTGCGGGTTCTGTCCCCTAACAAGATACATCTGGCAAGACCCAGAAGAAGGACTTCTTCATGGTGGCTCCCTCTCTCTGGAACATCATCTGGCCCCCATTCTAACACTTTTTTGGAAAGCCCTGAAGATGTGGTTCTGTCAGCGGGCCTGGGGAACCAGAGCAGGATGGAGCCCATTAAATGGCTAATATGAATGTGTGTTGTTGCTGGGATGGAGGATGGGAGGTTACTATTTTTCTTTTTATTCTTTTTATTTCTTTTATATAGTATTTTTATATCCTTGTAAGCCACCTTGAGTTGCCATGTGTGAGTAGGAGGCAATATAAATTTTCTAAATAAATAAATAAATCTACATCTTTTGATATTGTCTTTCTAGCAATTTCTCCAAGGGCATTTGTTTTTTTTTTTAACAGTGTAAGGTTAGAATGGGACTTGCCCCTTTGAATGAGCTGATGAAAACTCAACCATTTGTTCCTGAGTATTACAGAAGTAGCACTGGGAAGAAAAACTAAAAAAAAAATCCACTTTTGTTGGTTCAAGCAACATATATAGTTAATTTTAGTCATAAGATTTAGTTCATTTACTTCTCTCAATCTATATAGATACTGTACTGCAACCTATCAGCTGTGAAAAGTTCTTTATAATTCTCCAAACAACTGTTTTGCAGTTATTTTGCTAAGAATATCAGTTACTGAGTTGCCCTTATTTATAATTTTCAGACAGCAGATTTTTATTTTAGAAATAAACCCGCCCCACCACCACCATTGGTTGGGAAAATATTTTCTGCCAGTTATTTCTTCAATTTGAAAAACAGTTGAATAAATTATGAGACTGTGAAAACCTTATAAAAGTTTGTACAGGCGTACTCTGCCTTCAGAAAATCTTTGTTTAAGTGGTGTATGTGTTTGTGTGTGTGTGTGTGTACACACACACACACACACACACAATCGTTTATTGCATAACAGAGTGAAATGGTGGGCTACTTTGTTTGACCTCCATTCTATGGAAATGGTACTATAATGGGTATAATTAGCTATCTACCATTGATGTGATTAGTTATCCTGGTGATTATATAGCTTTAATAAAAACACTTAATTTGAAATGCATCTCCGCTCTCTGTTTGTGGACTTCATCCATCTATGTAGCATAATTGTCTAGTCATCAAGCCCACATATTTTAAGATTATTGAGAGGTTACCTTCAAATAAAGGGGAAATAATCATTTTGTGCCCTAGATTCAGCAATGTTTGCCTTTCTAAAGTTAAAAAAATTGTGGGGAAAAGTAAGCAGAGTAATTTAATAAAATAAACCACTGTATTTTGGAAATAATCTCTATCATGTTGTAAACTACCATAGTACAAAAATATCACCAGATATCTGGATTATTTAACATAATATTTAAAAGGATGAAGATGGTGATTATAAATAATAATTTATCAGTCTAGGGTTACAGAGTCAACTAAACTGATCTGGGTTTGCCCTGTCAAAAGCTAAACAGATGCAGCATGATATAGTGTGACATAGTTGAGTCTGATGACTTTTTAAATATTGCATGGAAAAAAGCGTTGTGGTTAGTATAGATCAGATAATGCTTCTTCATGTGTTCATGTGCTTCAGTTTTTTTCTTTTTTAAATGGAGAATTATTATGTCAGCAAAATCCTTTCTAGGTTTAAAAGCTGTAGAGTGAATGTAAGATTGTCATTTACTTAATCTTTAATAATATGATTTCAAATATTATTGGTGAAAATGTATGTCATATCACGTAAGTACATGAAAGAGAGAAAGAACAGCTCCACAGGCAAAAATTATCCAAGAAACCAATTAATTAAGTGCTTACAGATAAGTCCCAGATATAATAGCAACTTTTTAACTTCTTGCTTATAACTTTTTTATAACTTTTTGTCCAATGTGGGTGAACAGGAAATACCACATTAATAACAGTTTTGAAAAATAACTGTGAAGAGAGAATGAAGGGGCCAGAATTAAATAAAAACATGATAGGGGAATTTTATTTTATTCTGAACTAGTTTAAATACCAGTTCCAGGTTTAAACTAGTTTAAATACCAGTTCCAGGCCAGATGGATTTTTTTCTTAAGGTACTGAAGAAACGAGCTGATGGTCTGACCAAACCTTTATTATTATTATTTTTGAAAAGACTTGGATAATAAATGAAGTATTAGATTCTTGGCAGGGAGCAGATTTTGTCCCTATCTTCCAAAAAGTGTGGGAAGGGGGTTATGTATGATGAGGAAAATTAAGGAAATTACAGACTCTTCTAACATCCATTTCTGGAAACATACTTGAACTGTTCATAAATATATCAGTTTATAAATACCTGGAAAATAATGCAGTAATTACCAGAAGTCATCACAGCTTTCTCAAGAAAAATTTCTCTAGAACAAACTTACCTTGTTTTTAATTGGGTAACATCCTTAATAGATTGCAGGAATGTCATTGACATAACATATCTTGATTTCAGCCAAACAAGAAGCACATGATCAACTGATTAGCTAGTTAGTTAAATATGGGCTGGGCAACATAACAATCAGGGAAACTTTAGTAGCCTTTTTCTTGCTCATTAAATTAATAAAATCAAGTATCTTTTATTTTAATCCTTTTATCCAAAAACAAAGATAGTAGAAGCCAGATTTTTGAGATTATTGTTCAAACAGTGGGATCACACTAATCAAAAATCAGAAGTTAATTCTTTGTTTAGAAAGAAAGAAAGAAAGAAAGAAAGAAAGAAAGAAAGAAAGAAAGAAAGAAAGAAGCAGTTACATAACATAGCAGCTTTCTAAAATACTGTACTTTGTTAAAACTTAATGTTGAGCAACTCTGATGAGATAGATAGGATCTGTTATGTATTACCAGCATGAAGCTTCAGATTGACAGTTTATAGTCTTAAATCCTCTTTTCTTTCCCATAAACGAGGTACTAAAACAAACAGTTCATATGTTATGAAATGACTAAGATATTGTAGTGGAGTTTAAAATAAGCATTTGATGAAATGAAAACTGAGACAAGGATATTTTTTACTAATTTCTGAGTAGAGCACATTTATCAGCTCAGTAACTGATTCTCAGATCATTTTTGAGCACCTGATTTTGTTATTTCATTTTGCTATTGCAAACTTTATTTACATCTACTCAGACTTTTAAACTGTGTTCAGCACCCAACATCCTATGAGACAGGCTCTTGAAAACAGCTTGAGATTTCCAGCCTGATTGTTGCAACATAATTTTTGAAGTTTATAAATGGGAAACTGCAGGGCTGAGGATATAATATTTTGTAAAAAGCTAATTAGGTAACCTTTCTCCTCAAACATGTTGGTTAATATTTGGCCAAGCTCTTTTGAAATCCTGAAATATTTCTTTCATTAAAAAGGGGGCTTCTGTTTTTGTAGTTCATTCTCAAGATGCTTTCAAATTTTTTAAAATATATTTTGGTGACTTTACTATGACAAGGTTTCAAGAAGAGATGTTATTATTTGGAACACTTTGATTTAGAACATCACTGCACAACTGGTAGGGAAGCAAGGGGCAGACTGATAATTAAAAATAATTATGGGCCGCAAAGGAACAGCTAATGTGTCAATAAACAGCTTGGTGGTTAACAGCACAGATGATGGACCTGCCAGCGTCCATGAAGTCTGGAAGCATTGCGGACATGACTTTTGAGGAAGAAGTAGATGTGAAAACCTAGGTGGCCACAGTAGATAATTCTTGGTGGCAGAAGCATTTGGAGCTGTGGGGGTTTTTTTCTTTTAAAGCTGGATTGCCACATACAATTGCTTGGTGGGCCATATGTTATGTAGATCTACTTTAAAGCACCAATCACTACCCATTTTTCCTGATATGCCTGTTCCTAGGAAATATTCATACTGAGCTGGATGTTGCAGATAGATAGAGCAGTCACCCAAGTCTAGACAGACCAATCTGAACAAAAATTAATACAGGAAAGCCTAACATTCAGTGTTACATACATGGGTATGTAAATGTCTGATGCTATGCAAAGTCAACAGGATAATAAGGACTCCCCTCAAAAAATGATGGGACCATAGATGACCACTGGGGAAGTCAACTCAAGACAGTTCATGCAAGTGGGCATCAAGCTTGAACCCCCTGAGCCAGATAATCATAAGAACTGGACATGGACTCATGCTCAAGAGTGGAACTACCATCAGCTACTTCCTCTACATGAACAACATGAAGTGGAGTGCTAAGAATGAAAGAGACACTAATTTGTTCATCCACCTGATATGATCTACAGTGTGGACATTGGAAAAGCATGGTCAGATGATAGTCAAGAGAAGGAAAGTAATTTAATCTTATGGGATGGAACTACCAGTGGGCCACAAAGCACACACACAAACCAGCTACAAGTACATTGTAGCTGCTTTGACTCACATGGAAACCACAATAAGGAGGCAATGAAGACAATAACAGCAACATATAAATATCACCAAAAGATAAGCCAAGTCCGAAAGAACCCACTGAATAGGAAGAACAAGATTCATGCCATCAACATGCCCTTGCTATCATCAGATAACCTGCCGATATAGAGAGGTAGCCAAAGAAAGACATGATAGCTGCTGATGTGAAGATCCAGAAGCTCTTTACAATGTTCTCAGAGGTTTCCATTCTAAATCCAATACCCAGACATTGTACATCAGCTGGTGGACAGAATCTAGTGAGTGTCAAAACCACAGGATGAAACCCAAAGCATTCATAAGTACCTCAGTAAGATGGCACTCAAAGATGGGCTGCTGAGAGAATGCCTGATGCAGCACTAGACATGGAAGATAAAGTATAGGAAATGCCATTGCAAGAGAAGCCCCGACACGGGATGTACCATCAACAAGATAGCTGAGGTGGCAGACATTGGGCTGTACAGGGATGAAAGACTACCTTGAGACACTGATCATAGCAACACAAGAGCTGACTCGAAGTACCAGATCTATAGAAGCAGGGATCAATCACACAAGGTAGGACTCAAAGAGTAGACTATGCAAGGATGGGAGAAGTGGTGGGATTCAAAATTGTTTACTACCAGTGCTGTGGGCATGGATTGATGGGCGTGACATGGTTGGTGAATGTGGCTTGGTGGGTGTGGCAGGGGAAGGATACTGTAAAATCTCCATTCCCACCCTGATCCAGGGGAAGATTACTGCAAAATCCCCATTATCATCCCACCGCACTAACCTGCTTTCTAGTTCTGTTTTCCTGTACAGGACAACAAAAGAAACCCAACTGATCAGCTGGGACACGGGAGGCAGAGAATAGATGGGGGCAGGGTCAATCAGAGGTGGTATTTGCCAGTTCTCCAAACTACTCAAAATTTCCAGTACCGGTTCTCCAGAACTAGTCAGAACCTGCTGAATGCCACCTCTAGATGGGAGATTGTACAGGAGCTCATGAAATACAAGAAGTTAAAGATTCAATGTGACTTCCAGATTCAGACAGTACTGGTTAATTATATCAGTAGACAAGGGCTGAAAAACAACAGTGGTGATAGACATAACCGTACCAAGTGATAGTAAGAGAAACGAGTTGGAGAAGCTGGAAAAGTACCAGGGGCTAAAGGAGGAACTAGAGAGAACATGAAAAGTAAGGACTAAAGTGGTTTTAGTAGTAGTAGGAGAATTGAGGGCGGTGACTACAGCCCCATGCTGAAACCGCAGCTTCATATGTACAAAACTCATACCACTTCTTAGAAATGATCAAAGATCTAAGATCTACACGTGGAACAAGAAGATTCTTGTAATTCGATGGTGGTTTCCACTATCAATCAGTCCCGATAAAAAAAATCTTGAAATCATAAAATAAATACCGAACCAGCTAAACACACTCATGGAACTAACAAAACACTGCCTAAACCAACACATATTCATATACAAAGGACAAAGATACAACAAATTGAAGGATCCCCTATGGATCACCACTGTCACCCATCATTGCAAACCGTTCATGAGATTCGAATCCAGAGCCCTGCTAATGCCACCCCAAACCCAAACTATGGCTAAGATACTGATGACACAATTGGGATTGCCCCATGAAAAGAAAACCTAAACAATTTCAAACAACACTAACAGCAACACACCACCAAAATCAGTCCACATGGAATGGGAAATAAACAAACAACTACCATTCCGTAATGTACTCATCTACAAAGAACAGATGCACACCTAGGAACACCGTATAACCAGAAGAAAACACACACCAACCGCTACCTCAATGGCCTCAATCCACCACACCCAGCACGATAAATTCCTGGCCCAAACACTAATTACAGAACAACGCCTGCAGACAAGACTACATATAAAGACTGAACTATGCACGCTGACTAAAAAGTATGACAGCAACGGTTCCACAAAAAACAAATCACAGTTGATCCACAAAACACACCCAGAACTATAACAGAGACTAAAGACCAACAGACCTATGGAACGCTGTCTTGCCTACTACATAAAGAGGTACTACAGACAAACTCCGTAAGATAACTACACAGGCCATCACATCAGGACTGCCTCAAAACAGACAAAAAAATAGCAGCATCTAAAAACCCCAAAGATAAAACTGACCTGGAAAACCAAGGCCATATACGAAGTTCCCTGGTGCATCATGCCCGGCCAATACATTGGACAGACGAAGAAGAAGAATAAGTAGCCGCCTGAATGAAACACAAAGTGCACAGTAAAAAAGCCTGAACACCTCCTCACTATAGTACAACAATAAAACCACAGGTCAAACATCAAGTTCAAATTGGCAATAACACCCTAGCAACAGAATAACGTAGCCACAGAATCACAGAGAAGCCATAGAGATTGAAAAAAAGACCTGAAAGCAATGAATAGACGAATGATTCCACCAGACTGTCAATTATTTGGAAGCCTGCACTCTCAATAGAAAGATCTCCACAGCACCACAAACAAGGCAAACACCTGGGATAAACAACCCCTCTGATACCTCAGCTCAAACCCCCCAGGCCCCAGATGAAACCGGCTTCCTATAAGAAGATACGTGCGTCTTTACAGCATGCAGGCCGCTGCCCTGAAAGCCTCCAGCCCAGGAACAGAGTGTTTGCCAGCCAATCAAGCTAACAAAACAGCAGAAGAAACCAGAAACAAATTGTTACCAAATCAAACAAACTCCAAGCCAATTAAAACACAGGACCAAGACTCCAACGCAATCAATGTAGAAAAAAACATCCTGCCACAGCAATAGGCTAGCTTCAAATTAAAACCAACGGCGTGAGGAGGTTGACCACAACAAACAATCAGAAGCTGATGATGGCAGATGAGATTTTCCGCGAACACGTGTTGCTACAACTTACAGCACTAAATGACGTGGGAATAAACCGAAGGAAGCTGAACAGCAACACATTAAAGGCCCTGCAACACTGGCGACGGATGCAAAACTTGTAAAAAAGAACACAGCGGACAAGAAAAATGTTTCATCCGTTGTTATCCGCTTCAAAAGTGCCCGAATTTTGCATAACCAGATGAGTAACACGGAAGGAACGGAGGGGGGAGATTAGGGGGATGGAAAGCGATGCTCCATGGAAGCATTGCAGAGGCACCAGAATGGGAGCAGATGCACATCCGGAAGGCTTTCCTGGGGACCGCAGCAAGCGGACATGGAACAGATACAGCGATGCAGAGTGGACGCCGAGCGATGAAGCGGATGCACAGCAGAAGCTAGCGGATGAAGCAGATGTAAGCGGAAGCCTAGTGGCTCCGAGCAAAGCCTAGCAGATGCCTAGCGATGTCTGCGTTCACTGCGCATGCAGGGAGGATGCATGCGTCAGCCCCTCGGGAATGTTAAAG
Source organism: Laticauda laticaudata (assembly GCA_004320025.1). NCBI lineage: Eukaryota > Metazoa > Chordata > Lepidosauria > Squamata > Elapidae > Laticauda > Laticauda laticaudata. The sequence goes on along the minus strand of BHFT01034955.1, from coordinate 6,605 downwards.
GGAAGCAGCTCCCAAGCAGTCAACCAAATTCAGAGGAAAGACCTTCTTCGCAGACACATGACTGCCTGCAACCTGCCTCCAGCCTGCCTCTGCCACTGTCTGCTTGCCTGCCACCTGCTGCTGCAAGCCTCCGCCTGCCTGCCCTTCCTGCAGCTTCTGCCAGCCTGCTGCCAACCTGCTGCCTTCCTGTCATCTGCTGCCCACTGCCTGCAGCCACAAACCCCACAACATGGAAATGAAGAATAAGCCTCGCGCATCTAACTGCAGCCCGGCAAGAGACGGGGCACCGCCACGCCTGCCTCACTCTGCTTCTGCGGGGCTCGCAGCACGGGACGCTCTTCTGGGCTGGGGCTCTGCTGCTTCTGCCTTCTGGAAAGCTGAATGATGAGCTGGCGGTGGTGCTCTGGTGCTTAACTCTGCTGAAGCGCTCTGCGTGGTGATATCTCTGGCCTTACTCTGCGACTGAGCTGCTATCTGGTGTGTGCTTCTGCCTGGTGCTTACGTCTGCTTGTGCTTGCTTCTGCGGTTGCTTCTGCTGGTGTTACTTGCTGAAGCGTGCCCTGTCCTGCGGTCAGCTGGTGCTCCTGGTCCTGCTGGCGTTGCTGTCTACTCGTTGCTGGCTGATCCTGGTCCTGCTGTGCTTGTGCTGGTGCTCGCTGGTCTGCTGGTGCTGCTGCGGTGGTTGGTGTGGAGAGCAGCCTACAACTGGGAAGCCCCTCTGAATGAGGGCCATGTGGTCCTGCCCAAAGGAGGAAGAGGCAGGATGCCGAGAAGGGAGAGGAGGACAATACAAATCGAGAGAACATGAGGATGAGGTCTGGAAGTGGCTGAGAGATAATGAAGTATCTGTGGCGGAAAGGGACACAGCGCTACAGGACACCAAGGAAGCAGCCTGCTTGAGAGAGCCGGGCTATACTTCGGTAAGGTGCTCCTCAGCTGATGGAAGCAATGCAACACCGGTACGGAAGCTGCACCTCAAGAATCTGGCCAGGGCCCGTGGTCAAGCTGACGGACCAGAGAGACCTCACGTCATGGCCGAATGCGAGCTTCCTGAGGGTGAGATCCACACTGAGGAAGCAGCCTCTCTACAAACTCTCATCTGCTAGGGCAGCCTTGCTGAGAGCAACATCCCTTCGCAGAGAGTCAGCTTCCGTCTCCAGCAGGTTTCTGTAGAAGTGTGCACGCTACGGACGAACCCCCTGACAGTGAGGTACCCGTGCAGAAGGCGTGGAGAACCACCTGACGCAGTGGGAGAAGGAGACGGCACTCTCACCACAGTCCCAACCCCGCTTCCACCCCCACCTCCACCTCCACAGAAAGCAGAGAGCCAGAAAGGAGGACGAGCCAACGTCCTGCTGAGATAGAGGAGACACATCAGGTGAGCAGCACATAGATACCCTCTCTCAGCTGGTACACACCACCGACGCTCATCCTCCAACCGAAGCCCTTGCTCACCGTATGTCCACACAACCCATGGACATGGCGTAACCCAGTACCAGTGGTGAAGGACAGGATCACCAATTTATACTGCTTCACAACCCTCCAGATCCAAAGGGAACCTGCTCCCACCAGTCCAGCTGCACCTCCACCCAGGTGATTCCTCCCATTCCCAAGACTTTCACAGGCCCTCCCTACCAGGGCTACGGCATACCAGGAGGTCCACAGCACAGGCAGCAAGCCCTTCCATCCAGGCACAAGTTTCATCAGACGCCACCGTGCACTGATTCCATAATGCGTCGATGCTACCCATGCCCGCTTGCCAAACACAAGACCACGGTCCACCACACGCCACGATCTCTACCCAAGCCTCACCCACGAGACCAGACAGCCCAACGATATATTCGCGACCTCCACCCCACCAGCGCAAGGCCCGGCTCAGTACACTCTGTCATCAGTACGGGGCTGACACCCATGGATGGAGGAAGGAGCTTCTCAAAATCACGGGCTGAGCCAACTGTCTGAGAGCTTCCTCAACACACCGACAGCACCGTGTTGCCCTCCTTGGGTCAGCACCCCTGCGCTGCCAGACGCACAAACTCCAGCAGCAACCAACCTCCAACAGCACCTGGACCCCTCACCCTGAGACTGGGCACACCCCCGATTGACTGTGAAAAGAGTGCCAGAGACTGGTGGCTACCGGTGGGACTTATATTGGACACTTTGACTTCGTCATTTTTTCTTTACAGCTTGTTTCAATAAATACTTGCTCACACACTTGCTTCATTTTATTTTTGTAAAATAATCTTGGTGACAACTTTAGAAATGGTTATAAAGCTTCCATGCGGTGGGATTGGTAAGGATAGCATTGGGGTGGCAGGATACTTTGGTATGGAATAGCTGGGGATGGGGCAGGAATACCTATCGATGGGTTAAATAGCTTGCGGACTGATAAACCTCCAGTGCAAGCATAGTGGGACTGTATGGTCCACCTCAGCTGCCACACATAGTGCCGCTTTAAATTATCGAATTAAATTTAATCATGAGATCCACACATTCAACATCAAACAAGAATCCTTATATTAATGCCTGTCAATTGTAAAGGTCCCACCAAAATACATGCCAATCTCATCATGGATAGAGACAGGCTAAGAGCATGCCATTAATCATAGACTTATCATCTCTCTTGCCACTCTCACTGTCCAGCGATGGATTGCAACAGCGTTTCAGAGTTGCCATGACGTCTCCCTTTACGTGAGGCTTGTTTGGAGAGTTGCACAACCACGACGGGTATCAGGTTACCCTGCTCCATTCCCCCAGTCCCATGTCCCCATTGCCTTGTGGAGGTCCACGAGCCCATTCTGCAAACACGGGTAGCGGGTAGCTCATAGAGATTGGCAGGAGGCAGCAGCTCCACAATCCCCTCAACGGTTCTGGTGAATGCTGCAATCGTGGTGAGTACTGCAGAACCTAGTTCGGCCATGGAGCTGCGCAAAGGCGTCTCCAACCCGAATCCTGCACTCGGACCAGACCATGTAGTGATAGAACACTCACTATCCACGGGTGAAATCTGGAAGTGAGGGCTTCAAAAGCACTAGGGAGTACTGAAGGATAAGAGGCAATCCACAGAGAAGTAGGGCACACTTGTGTGTCGTTGGCAAGGAGGTTCTGATCCTGTCAGCGCATGATAGTTTCTACCAAGCCCTCCTGAGAGACAGCGTTGTATAGACCTGGGCATCTCTAAGACATCAGCGTTGCTGAAGCGGATCAATGTCAGGAACTTGAATCATTGACCATGGCGGAAAAGAGGAATGATGCTGAAGAAGCCTTGTAGTTGAAATAATGAACCACGAACTTTGGCGGCGTTGCAGCAGGGATGCCATCTACGTGCTCCAAGTGTGGGGAGAAGGTTCCACTTCAATGATACCATTTCGATCTGAGAACTTTCTCCATCCTTCTTTATGGAGGGCACTGGAGACCCTCCATGTATTCTTCGATGATAGCTGCCCACTTCTCCTGAACCACAATGCTGATGGTTGTGTTGCACCACTCCAAGCCGTACTGGCATGCTCCTGTAGGTGGTCCTGAGGCAACAGTGGCACATGAGTCAGCCCCTTGAAACCCAGGTTACAGCTGGGCGGAAGTTGGTGCTCTGTTTGTCAAGCCTGGGTGTCAAGCCGTCACAACTCATTCAACTGGCTGGAGCCATCTAAATGAAGTTCTGGAATGTACGAGTGTCTTCGTTCCTCACCACACAGTCAGCTTGTTTAACCGCGTACTCTGCTCTTCTCCCGTCATCTTCGACCCAGAGCTTCTTGGGCCGCTCCTTTCTTCCCGTAGAACATTGAAAGAAGCTGTAAATGCTTCGCACTGTTGCCAGAACGATGGTGGCTTACAAAAGAAGTTTGTTTACGATACACAAGGTGGACATGACTGGATGCTGTGGAAAGAGCAAGAAGGCAGATGAAGGCGCAAGTCTGCACAGCACGGCCTGCTGGTCTGAAAGAGTGAGATCCAGGATGAGTTCCTCCCTTTTTAAGCAAGTATAGGTATTTCCCTATTGTCCCTTTTGGCATCCTTGTAGCATCCTGCTAGACATCCTTATAATCCAGATAGGTACCTCTGAAAACGTTTTTTTCCGGTTTAAAGCTTTGTATCGAGCCTGCATACCAGCTGTGTCATCTTTCTCCGCCATGATACTTAACGTCATGTAGGAGATTATAAGCCGTTCCGCATAAGGCCGTTCCGCTTCTCCGTGTCGTTTCCGCTGAGCGGATTTAGTTGTGCGAATGCGTAGCAATCCAGCATGTTGCAGACAGCGTAAAGGATGACGACGATCAGAACGGATGTTTCCGTTTCATAGCAGATGCAGAATGGTACGCATTGGAGTACATTTCGCTCAGAAGTTTTGAGGCATCGCTTCAAAACTTTTTGAGCGGATGGAACCTCAGTCAACAGGCTGGACAGATAGAGAAGGAAGAAAAACGACGCAGTGATACAGAAGGATGTCGCGTTAACAACAGATGGCAAGTGTTTCTCTGTTTACATGCCTCTTCCACGTGGTGCAGTGTGACATGGCTAAGTCCCGCGAAAACTTAAAAATATATATATATATGTAAACGATATATATTTGTTTCTTAAGTTTTCACGGTACTTACATGATGCGTTTCACTTTCTGGGTATCTAAAATAAAATAAAAAATTAATTAATATACTTAAACAATATAAAATATATATAATAATAATAATAATATAGTATATTAGATATATTATAGTATAATATTCATAAATGGCTGTTTAGCTGCCTTCAAGCGTATATCCCACTCATTAGTAGTTCTGTAGAATGACGTGGGATAAATAACCTGAGAAAGCGTAAACAGCACATCATATAAGTACCCCGACATGAAAGTTAAAGAAAACATATAATATATAAACTCCCCAACACAAGCCAAGGCGAAACAACCTGCACAAACAGACCTACCTATATCTTCCACTAAAATCACCCCAACAGCAACCAGTGAAACCAGCTTTATAAAATGACAGCCGTCCTTTTTAGAAGAAAACCAAACCAAGCCTGCACTAGAGAGAGCAGTACCGAAAATACAAGTGCCAGCAATCAAAACATGCTACACACAGAACAAGAAGATATACAGACACCCAAATCAAAAAAGACATACACACTCCAGACACAAGCTAGAAAACACAGACCAAGACTTTATAATGCGGATGAAGAAAAAACCATTCTAGCATAGCATAGGCCTAGCACAAAATTTAAACAGAAACAGCTGTGAAGCCTGACTCTAACAAACTTCAATAAGAACCGATATGAGATAGATCTGCTGAAACGTTGCTACACAATACTAAAAGCATACGTACTGGATAATACGAAGAAGCTAAACAGCACATATGTATATATAACTATGTATGAAGTAAGAAAGCCTAATGATGCAATTAATCTCTGAACGTTGCACAAACTTTAACAGAACACAATGAATGTGGATAATCTCCAAGGGAACTAACAGCACTATGTATATCTATATTAATATGTAGAAAGTACAGAAAGCTGATGATGGCAGATGAAGATTTCTGCTGAAACTTTGCCTACAACTAACGAGAGAGTAGAGCTGACGTGGATATACCTGAAGGAAGCTAAATTCAGCACAAAGTTAAGTACGCGACATAGGAGCACCAGACGACTTAGCTTAAAAAACAATATTATATATATACTATACTAGTGAAATATATACTGCTTTCTGAGGCTTTTCGCGAGTATTTGTATGTGGTTTTGGTTATTCGGTTTTCCCTGCATAGAATTGGAAGTATCCTAGCAACGTTTCGATGAACATTTCAGGCTTGTTTCTCAAGCTCTGTGCTTCTCAGAGTAATCGTGAGCTGCAGCTGCTTCTTCTTAACTGCTAGTGGGGTGTGATTGATTGGTGGGGGGTTTGGCTGTGTTCTGATTGAGGGTGGTGGCTGTGTCTGATTGGCTGGGGTTTTCGCTTAGGTGGGTGCCTGCTGTGCTCAAATCAAGTCACCCACTACAGTTAAAAGGAAGAACCACTGCAAGCTCAACACTCTAAATCAAGAGCTGAAAAACAAGCCTGAAGATGCTGAGGACTTCATCGAAACGTTGCTAGATCCTTCAATTTCTACGCGGGAGAAAACCCGAATAACCAAAGATCCACATAGTATAATATAATATATATATTATATAAAATCAGTTACTGTACAACCACTCCTTTGTTCTGCTGCGATAGTTGCCTATTAGATTGAGATCGATTTTGCTGATTTTTTTCCCGCCTCTCACATTCTGATCTAGAAATCAAGGTAACACATTGCTAGCACTCATTCCAGTTTTCCCCAACAATTTATTGCACGGTTAATATATTCAGAGGTGGCTTTCAGCAAGGTTCTGCCAGTTCTGGGAACGTAGTAAGATACTTTGAGTAATTCAGATAGACTGGCAAATACCCTTATCACTGAGGTTGTTTACAGTAGTCCTTCCCGCTTCATGCTCATACCAAGACCAATGCCCACAGAACCGGTGCTAAAAAAAATTGAATCCACCACTGAAATAACTGCCCAAACTCATTTGGGGGTTCTTATGCTAGGAGGACTTGACCTGGTCTCCTCAATATAATTGCTACATGGCGAGTGGTGTTGGGAACA
>BHFT01034954.1:0-29136 GCA_004320025.1 Laticauda laticaudata | reverse complement strand
CTACCTGTTCTTCAAAGTGACCCTTGATTAATATCTGATGGTCAAACAAATTGGCAACTCCAAAATCTCGATAACAAATATCTACCATTGGCTAAAAAAAAATCAGTAACCACAAATACAAACTAGGGTGAAAAAAAATGAAAAAAAAACCCTCTTTCCCATGTAGACCAGATGACGAACCCTCATTCTGTCAAGACCTGGAATATACTTATTTTCCTAATTGACCTAAAGCGCCCAGATTCTCACCCTCCTGTTAGCATTTCAAAAAATCATTTAAGAATTGAATGTTCTAGATCTCTAGCGAGAGCGTGCGTCTCTTCTGAAATATTTGCACATGACTAAATAGGGTCAGTACACAAACCTTTGCTAGACCAATACTCAAATACAGCTCATCTGTCTGGAATCCACACTGTATATCAGACATTAATACAATTGAGTGAGTCCAGAAGTATTTCACGAGAAGAGTACACACTCCTCTGCTCGCAACAGAATACACTATATCACCAGACTTGAAATTTTGAGCTAGGACAATCTTGAACTATGCCACCTACAGTTGGACTTAAGCGTAGTACACAAAATTATCTGCTACAATGTCCTACCAGTCAATGACTACTTCAACTTCAACTGCAGCAATACAAGAGCACACAACAGATACAAACTCAATGTTAACCGCTCCAAACTTGATTGCAGAAAGTACCAATTCAGCAACAGAGTGGTCAATGCCTGGAATGCACGACCTGACTCTGTAATTACATCCTCAAACCCCTACTCCTTTAACCTCAAACTATCCACTATTGACCTTACCCCATTCTTAAGAGGTCTGTAAGGGGCATGCGTAAGTGCACCATCATGCCTCCCATCCTTGTCCTATAATCCCCATTTAATCATACCTATTTTCTGTATTCTTACTCATGTATACCTATTATTTTGTAAGTGACTGACAAATCAAATTTAAAAAAAAATCCAGGGCAGTGAAAAGAAGTGGACCATCTTTTATTAAATTTCTAATTACTTCCAATTTCTTAGTCAGGTAAACCTATAATGATAAGGTATGCTGACAACCAAAACAGTTAAAAATAAAGCATATTGAGAACAGGAATCAATATAAACTAACCATTGACACAAATAGCCCAAGCCACAGTATATAATAAATGTATTACATGCAGCAGTCCCTACTTCTCAATGATAAGATGAATAACTTTCATTTCACTATAATCGTTCATAAGTGAAAATAAATAAACAGACTCAATGTAAGCTGGGTTTTAAACAATGGATTTTTGCTGTTCTAATTTTGATAATTTTAATATATAAAATAAGAGGTAATGAAATAAATTAAAATTATGTTTATTTAAAAACAATTAAATTGGCAGATGTAAAAAGAATAGGGAGAATAAGCACCATTAATATTTTGATATTTCAATCTAAAATACTCCAATTTGTCTTTCTGAATAATTTCTACTTATACAAAAACTTTTCAGAATAACAAATATGTGATTTTCCATAATTTAAAAATGTGTCAAATGTTTTATTTCTGAAAAGACAAGAAAGATTAATGAATTTTGACATCAAGTTTTATTCTATTTCTGAAATCTAGAAATACTGTGCCATATTTTAGTACTTTATTTCAACCACAATATAATTTTGGCTGGCATTGGATTCATGACTTCAAGGTATAATTTGTTGGTTATTTAAAGGATGCATAAACCAAGTAGACACGTTTTGTCAGGACTCATGAGATGTTAAAATGTAGGCATCTGAACATCCAGCACAAACATGATTTCCAAGTATCACAGTCACATGGAACTAATTTACTTTTAGCTGTATGTAGTCCACACATACCTAACTTCTATGGACATCTAAGCTAACTGTAGTAATAGAAAAGCATGGATAATATAGTGATGGCTAAAAGGTTACATCCCCATTGTGTTACATTTATTTTAAATAATTTTTAAAATTATCGCTATAGAAGAAAAATGTCATTTGCCATAACTCCAAATAATGAATAAAATCTCAAAATGTAAAGAATATTCAAAATTCATCATTCATCAAATTCAGATACATCATACTTACAGTGTATTTCTAGGACTTGCATTGCTATCTGAGGTGTGGAGTTCAATGACTCATGATCTACTCTGCAACTTATAACTGCACCATCATCAGAACGATCTGCTCTGTAATTCATTGTGCTGCTAACAGTAAATGTTTTCCGATTTGCATCCTCTTCTTTTAAATATTTAACATCTGTAAAAATAAAGTTTGCTATAATTTAGCATCAAGGGCTGGCAATAAAAGGCAAAAGAAGGCTACAGAACACGAAATCATTTTAAAATAGCAAATAAAAAATGTACCTTTCATCATGTTTGCTTATCTTATCAAGGCAAACAAGTTCTATTTCCAGGCATTCCTTTGTCTTACAGAACTACCCATGTTATCATTTCCAAATGTACACACACAGATGGGAAATGCAATTTCAACAAGAACCAAAAGACAGAACTGTCAGAATGAGATTCTGCTCCTCATTATCTTTTATATAATTAGATTGCAATCCAAATATTTTTCCCTTAAGATTATTTTCTTTCCTCATGCCTTTTTTGCTCCCTTTATCTACTGGCATTTTAATCATTGTCAAATAATTCCTTTGTTGATCTTCTCTTTTCCTTTTCAGTATGCACAAAAAATATTAAGTAACAAAACAATGGAGATCTTAAAACTAAGTAATCAGTTTCAGACTAAACTTTTATTGTACAAAAAATACTTTCATGTAACTTGCACCATTTTTATGTTATTTTCAATCCTGGGTGAAAAAGCCAAATAATCTTACACTTATTAACAATGACATTTGAAACTATTAAGTTTATTTAACATTTCTTTCTGTTTTTGTACACTTATTGATAAGACCTGTTTAAACATTATAGGGTTAACTATTTTTAATCAACACAGTACCGTTACAGATAATCTTCCATCATGATTACAGTTGAGCCCAAAATTTCTATTGCTGAGTGAGGCAATTGTTAAATGAATTTTGCCTCATTTTATGACCTTTCTGGCCATAGTTGTTAGGTTATAGGTGAATCACTGCAGTTGTTAATAACTCTGTTGTTAGTACACAGTTTTTAGGTTGTTAGGTGAATCACTACATAAGTTAGTGACACATTATTATATTGTTAAAAGAATCTGGCTTCCCTTTGAATTTGCTTGTCAGAAATTCACAAAAGGTGATCACATGACCCCAAGACACCCCAAGACATCATAAATATGAGGTAGTTGCCAAATGTCTGAATTTTCATCACATGACCATAAGGATGCTACAATGGTTATGAGAAAAATGTGAGAAGTAGGTTTTTAGAAATCCACTCATTTAAAAAAATATTTATGCAAAAATTATTTATTTTTCATTTTTAATTATACCTACATAGCATTGCCTTATTTATTTTCATGGTAAGCAAAATACATTAAGAGATTAAAAGGAAAATAATTGGAGAAAGACCATGAAAGAAAAAGAAGTTTAATGACATCAGCACTATTAACTGTATTTTCTGTACAATTTTGTTCTTGTAATTTATCCTATCCAAGGTATTTGTTATAAGGGAAATCTCATCCAACCCATATTTTTTTGCCTTTTCTTTTCTCTTAACCACATAATGATAGAATGCATGAAGGCTAAATGTTTTATATTTAATTTACACAAGATATAAGTGATTTTGATAAATAATTTATGGGAAATCAGTCTGTTTTGAATGGAACAATTTCTACATAACATATCTGTTTTATATTGTATATATAGTACAGGGTTGAACATTTTTTTCAGTATTCAAGAGTTAATATAGCTTTGGAGAATAGAGATAATTTTTTTCTGATATTGTGTGGTAATGTGCTTTTCTAACACTAGACCTCTGAAGTCCTAGAAGCACTTAATTTGAGATAATGCACTTAGTTAAATTTTTATCCTCCTTGGAATGCAATTAAAAACAAATGGGTATGTTTTATAAAATCAGCTTCATTCTATGCTATTTTAAATATTTTCATTGACAAAATTAATGTGAGAGTCATTTATTTCATGGTTCATCAGCTGTTGTCTAAGTCAGTTCTCACCAACTGAAGTGACATGACCCTTTTGTACTCTTGCTCTGATTATAATAAAAACAACATCCACTGTTATGTGTGCTCTTTTTAAACTATCTGAGATAGGTGATGTTCTTTATTTCTGTATTATGTATTTCTTTGCTGCCATAAAAGTGCAATCTGAATTTTTGAAACTTGGATTGTCTATCCATAGCAATTGTTACTCATTGTTACCTTTTCTTAGGTGTGCAAAAACCATCTTTGGAAGAAAAACATTCAATTTTAGAGAAATTATAAAATATGCAGTCAATGTATGGAAGAACTTTTATGTACATAAATTATGAATCTCATGATGCATTTTGGTTTATTGTCTAACAAAAGCCATCCTGCAGCATTTTGGATAATAGAAAAGTGAAACTTCAGGGGGGAAATGTATTGGATTTGAATGTGTCCTCAAAACTTTATACAAAATAAGCAAAGGAAGCAAATTGTTTTAGTTTTATAAATTTCATTAATTCTCATTTGAGGAATCTGATTATAATCTTCTGAAAACTGAATGCATAAATAACAATTTATGAAAAATTGGTGCTAAAAAATAATGAATCACACTTAGTTTGATATGATAAATTGTTAGGTATGGCTATAGGTTATGATCTGAAAAATTTAGATGATAAATAGCAGCAAAGACTCTTGTACCAGAGATGTAATATGATTGCGTAGTATAGGACAAAGCCAAACTGTTTAAAGGACATGTTCATAAATGTTAGAAAATTGAAATTATAGAAACAATACAGAGATATCCTTTCCTTCTTAACTCATCTTGTGATAGGAAAGGGAGAGTAATAATTGTTGTAAAATCCATACCAAAGTCAATGCTATGGTTTCAGTTCCATAACATATAAATATATTCTGATTATGAAACAATAATTTAAGAAAATATAGAAATGCTACTGTACAGAGTTCTATATACTTCTTTCAAATATTTCAAAGAGTTTGAATAATTGGCTAATTTACTAAAATGCAAACCATTCACAGCTTCTCTGAAATAAATAGGAACACTTATTCTATCAGAGGCACTAGTGCTGCCTGAAAAAATTCATGAATTGATTGAGTAAAAAAAAAAAATCATGCAAATTCATGGAGTGCATTAATATCGATGTGAAAATTCTCCAAGGGAAAAAAATGATACGAAAAAAAGATGCAAGAGAAAAAAAAAATCACCCAAAGCATCCAAAAGTCTAGATTACCTATTCCTTCTTTTGAGATTGAAGCTCTTTACTAATTTACCTATAAATAAGTCTGATTTAGGGTATTTTTAATACCTGCCTTCTCCAAGAAGCCTCTTTTCTGTTAATTATCCATAACCATGGTAAAATATCATACTGTTCAGATTATAGAAAGTCATATAAGGCAGGAAAGGAGTGAGAAATGATAAGACAATGAAATAAAAATCATGGAATGAGAAAAAGTAAAGGCATCATAGCTACAATTGTATTACTACTTTATCGCTTTATATTATTTTATCCTTGTAAACCATGTTTATGGTTTTTTTTTCTTCATTTTTTTTCTTTTCACCATGTTTTTTTCCTTCACCATGTTTATACACAGTTTCAAATATTTTTTGTTGTTCTTTAAACATTTCAGTTGTATCTATTTCAAGAAGTCATCAAATCTTTCCAACTATGCCTTTTTAGGGTTTCCCTTTTCTATCAACGAAATAACTTGTTCTTTATATAATTCCTTCTGCATTTTCTCTATAAAACAAAATTATGTGCAGGTGTTTATTTCATTAGATTTTATACTTAGTTTATTTATATTTAGCACCCAAGCATTATTGACTATCTGTTCTTGTTACATCATAGACATTAAAAAATACCCCATGAGCCTGGCATATCCATTTCTGTATATCCTGTTTTAGCATCTATTAAAATCTATTCTACAGATAGTTCTAAACCTATCATCTTTTAAATTACATTGTAATATTCTAACTCTAGATTCAAGTATTTTTTCTATGTATTTTGTTTAACTTTTATTTTCAACTACTTCCACGGTTATTCCTTTCTGAGCTGTTCATGTTCTTCAACTCTTCTTGGCTAAGATTACTTAAAGTCACTTGTGTGACATCATCTGACTGTTAAGGGATGGAAAGTTCCAGGGATATAATGTAGTTCATCTGTGGTGGTGATGATGATGATGTCTTAATTGCTGCTACAGCTACTTTTTTTCTTCTGCGTGGCTCTTTGACACTCAGCTCTTTGTCATTAGCTCTCTCAGTTATGAGATACATCCTTTAATTACTTCTGTAAATTGGTTATGCAGTAAGGTAGCCATCATTCGGCTGCTGCAGATTGTGTGAGTGAATTGATACTTAGATCTAGTAAAGGCTTTTTTACTGATTCATTTGAGCTTTCAACACCTCCTTTCTAACCCACAAACTACTTGGTGTCCCAGTTCAGCTTCTTGCCACCAATATATATTTACAGCACTTTGTTGCTTCTGTTCATGTGACCCACTTATGCACACCAACTCTTTTCCTCTGTGGTTGTCCAAAGGACTTGGGACTTCTTGCTCCTCTAACTTCTTGGGTATTCCCTAATAATTTCTTCACAGCTCATATTTTCATTTCTTTTTGACCCTTCCATAGTTCTTTTCTCTCCTTCAGGATTCCACACTTCTTCCTTTCTTCACCACCCACATATTTTCTTTAACTGGACTCCTGTTTAAAAGGTCAACACAATACATAAGGGATAGATAGGGCCTTAAAAAGAAATCAGAGAGGGAGGAGCATAGATGTTCTTTTGGTTTTGCCTCCTTCCTTTCACAACTAACAGTTACATACCTTAAAATTTCCCCCTTCATCTTATTACTATATTGTTAATAGATGCTTTATCAAGGAACACAGATTATTTACTTAATGTAGTTTTTTCACTATTTATATATGATTTATATTTTACCTATCAAACATAACTGATAACTATTGATCTGAGATACAGGAATTTTCAAATACATGCTGCTTTTTTATCAGCCACCAACAGATTATTTGTTTTAAATGAACATAATGATTTACATTTATGCCCCAAATGACAACTTTAACGCTACCACAGTAATTTATTGTTCATTTATTCTTAACTATATAAAGAAATAAAAGTAATTCACACATTTTTCCTGAGTCTGTTAATGCCTAGTTCACTAAGCTTATTGTTTATTCTTGTAAATTCTTTAGTTTCATTACATACTGTTCCTATTGAATTGAGCGACCGGTGTTCTATTATATATGGATACAAAATATTAAGTACAAGATATAGTTTCTCTAAATAAACAGATGTATTCAAGCAAAATTCTGGCCTGGGCATGCCAGCATAGAGTTTCATTATAGTTTCCAGAATTTTCTCATTGTTACTTCTTACACTCTTTTAATCAGAATTCTCGTAATTATAAAAATGAGCTTGAATGGTTTCAAAAAAGAGTTGGATCAATTAATATAATTCAACAAGATCAACAGCTATTAGTCTGGATGGCAGCAAGATTGTCTTTGAAGAGCATCTGCTGAGAGACTAGTGGGCTTCCTTGTCCAGTTGGCTGACTCCTATGAAAACAGACTGACGAACTGATGAACCAGGAGTTTGATATAGCAGGACACTGCTTATTTTCTTATGTTCCTGCTATTTTTTTGTCAAATATTAATCCTGATGCACTGTTCTCCCATGCATTCCACCCTTTGGAGTTTGGAATAATTATTAATATGCCAAAGAGATGGTAAGATTGCAACAGTGTGATGATGTTTTCAACAGACATACCAGTCCATGAGCAAATCAGTTCTATGTTTTCAACAGTCCACAAGTAAATAAATTCTATATAATAATGTGATGATGTTTTCAACAGACACATCAGTCCACAAGCAAATCAGTTCTAATCTACCTTTCAGCCTTACAATTTTTCAACATTCTTACAATATCTTCTTTTTCATCAGTTTTTCCCACAAATATTTTTTCCAACAAGTTATTTCACCATATTTAGTTTCTAATTCTAGTCAGATGGTTGTTAGTCTTTATCCAGTTCAAAAAGATTTTCTTAATCTTAAAAATTATTTTCTGTTTTTGACTACCGACTTTCCAACTATCTTTTTCTCATCCTCAAATCTCACTTGCCTTTTCCTTCTGTTCAGTCTTCTTCACTTCAACTTTCCATCAAACATCTTTCCCAATAACATAATGCCATTTGTTGGTGAAATTCTAAAACATAATATTTTCAAACTGTTCCAAGCAGATTCTATATTATTTCTTACCTCTACTCTCCATTTGTTCAGTTGGGAATCATATTATTTTTTATAAAGGACTTACAATTTTTTCTTGCAGTAACTGCAAGAAATTTTTTTTCTATTTTTTTTCCTATTTTTTCCTCTTTGCTTCCTCCCCCTCAATCACTATTGTCAGCAAAACATAATATATCCTATATTTAGAACTTCGTATCACTCTTGTATCCTTCACAAGCCTATCCTTCATTGAAAAAAATAACAAAATCATGTCTTGTGGCCATATTCATTCTAATCCAGCTCAACATACAGTATGGATCTTAACATTGCAATGTATCTATTTTCTCATTTTCACTGCATTTTCTCAAGAGGAAAAAAAGATCTTAAAAACTAGTACTCAATTCCATTTTATTAAGAATGAATAGATTCTTTTTTTCATATGCTGCAGGTTAAGTATATTTTCAGTCTTTTTTTTCTGTTCCCTTGCCATTTGACTATAGACTTAGGGTATTCATTTTAATGAGAATCATGTTTTTTTCTCTTTTAATGCTATTCTCTGATTTAAACTTTTTAAATTTATTATGGCAGCAATGTTAATTTTAGAAAAAAAATGGAGCATTTTTTTTACATCAACTGCAAAGCAATCACAGTTCAAAATTTATGTTAGCTTTTCTTAAAGATTATTTCAAAGGTAGCCAAAAGTTCTAGTAGTAAAGCAATAGGAACACTTGTCTCTGATGGTGAGAATAAAACATCAAATAAATCAAAACAATTACATACAACACACTTTTAAATAAGACTTTGTAAAAACAAATACTATTTGAAGTGATTATCAAGGGAGAGATGCTACTAGTTCTAATATGTATTATTATTTATCCATTACTCTGATTCAGATCTGTTAATACATTTATTTTACTGCCTAAAGAGAAATATGACAAGTTTCTACTTCTCTTTTAACCTAATGTATACAAAGCCAATCAGATCAGTTTTTGTTCAAGTTAAATCAGATTTCTTTTAGCTTCTGAATCATAAAATAATCCAAACTATTCTTTTTGTTGTTAGCGACATTGGTAATAAAATTCATCAGCAATAAATAGAATGATTAACAATTCAGAAACAAACTTTCATCAAACTGTTCAATTTACAGACACATTTCTCCATCTCTAATTAGCATAAATAGTTAACAGTTTGCCTTTATAGTTTTATCTGTTCCTAATTCTAAATCACACTTATTTGAACCAATATTTAATCTGGTAGATTTTAATAGGGCTGTACAATTCAGTTGACTGTCTGGTTCAACTTCCCAAAACTACAAAATGACCACAACCTAACACACATGAAGCCTAAATATTTCCCCAAATCTTTCAAAAATCTTCTGGCAGATGTATTGTCTGGATATGGAAATACTTTGGGTCCCTGAAGAGCTACAATTATTCCACAGCTTCAACTAACAGATTGAGAATTATATGGAGAAAGCTAACATAAGATCTTTCTGTTTGTTGCATTTGTCTTGATATTCATGTGTCTCTCTTCCCACCATCTCTCTCTCTCTCTCCCTCTCTCTCTCCCCTCCCCCTCTATGTGTGTGTAGTGTGTAATAATTGAGTGGAGCAGACCACAGCACAGAAGAACAGAATAAAATATATAATTTTCATTTGATAAATTGAACTGAACATTATTATTGTTATATAAGTATGGGACATAAATCATCTTACTAAATAAAGTGAGAGGGAGTCCCTGGTTATCTTTGATATTCTGAGGTTGGTTGTTTTACTGCAGACATTTCACTACCCAAACCAGATAAACAACAGTCTGGCACTGCACAATGCATTGATTATATTAGTATGGGTAATGAAACATGTGCAAGAAAACAAACAAGTTCAGACAGCACTCAGCATCCCTCATTTCAATCCTAAACTGAGACATTCTCCTTTGTTAATATTAATTTGGTATAAAAACAATTTTTGCCATTAAGAAAGCAGCAAATATTTTGAAAAAAGAGTTTTCAAGTACTAACTGGGTTGGGTGGGGGTGAAACAGATATATTTTGATTTTTCAGGAAAAAGTAGAAAGAAAGAATGGGCTAATGGTCCCATCCAAGAATGGAGAATGCCACTATATCACTAGTATATAGAACAAAAAAAATAGATAATGTCAATAAGCAGAGTCTCTCCTGATCAGCTAACAATTGTTTATTATAAAGCAAATATACAATTCCAAACAATACCTTTCACCTCTTTGTCATTTTTGAACCATCTAATATCTGCAGCTGGCTTACTACCAGATGTTTTGCAAGTAAGTTCCATCCAATCTCCTTCCATAATTGGTGAAATAAATCCACTAATTTGAGGAGTCTCTGGAACACCTAACAAAAGACAAACAAATAAATTACAATTTTGCTAATGGTAAGTTTTTTTTTCCCAAACTACGGGAAAAGTAAAATTGTAGTAATGATCAGAAAAAATGCTTTAGTCATAAAGTATGTAATAACACAGTTGGGAATGAATAATAAATGCATTAATTTATACATCAATTATAGATTTATCATATAATTTATCATACAATTCATGCTGTGAAGACAACAACATATTCATTAAAACATTTTTCTTCAGTAAAATAACTGTTTGAACACAAACTTTCAAGAGAATGGACATGACATTTTTAACAATGAGAAAAGAGCCACTGATTAATACCAAATTATATTTATTCCAATTAATGCTAATATTAAACTAAATAATAAAATTCATCATATCACTTAGTCTTTTCTATAGATCGCAGTATGTTTTTTGATTAAAGCACATGGTCATCACTTATATAATTTATCCTGTGTAATGTATCCTGTGTAAATTATAAATTCATGGAAAATCAATTCACTATATGAAATTGAACTCAGAGTACAGTTGCAGGTCTGACAAGAATTGACAATTGACAAGAAGTTGGGAAAATAGATGAGGTGCTGATCTTGGTGCAGGAAAGAGCACATCAAGCAGTCTAGCAGTTTCATTTTTTTCCCATTTTGTCAACACAATTATAATAAAATTCACCTCTTCTCCCAATTGTGTTCTAGGCATCTCTTTTGATTTTTCTGAAACCACACAAAGTGTTGGGAATTATATGGGCCAAGAGAAATCTCATGAGCATGATTCTATCCAATGTCTTGGACCATATTTCAGGCACTGATTAGGAACTCAATATGACTGGGCAGCAGAGCCTCAGGTAGGAAAAAATACTCTCACTGGCCTCTCCAAAGTATTTCATATGATTGGAAGGGACTCAGATGAGAAGGAATAGAGGAACAGAGTACAAAGGGAAAGTAGAATGGAGACCTTACTATTGATTTGTCTCTATAAATGAATCAGTCTATTTTTGGTCCATGCCATTTTTACATACTATACCTTTCATAGTTGCATTTATACTATGTCCCCATCAAATTGTAGTTTACAAAGAAATCAACATCAAAATTTGTATTTAAATAATATTTAAAACATTATCACCATTATTTTAGCCATTGTCTATCCACTGTAGGATGAAGGCCTCTTCTTCATGTTTCCAACCTAGACGATGCTGAACTTTATTTTGCTAATTGGGCCCATAATACTTGCTGATGTTATTGATCCATCTTATTTTAGGTCTCTTTCGTAAATGCTTTTTATCAAGCAGGATCCATTCTATGATTGCCTTCGTCATCCTGTGATCAGTTCTTTTTGCTATGTGACCAGCCCATTTCCCTTTCAATTCTTTTACTCCCTTGATGATATTGTATACTTTCATTTGTTCTCTAATCCAAGTACACATCTTTCTATCTTGTCTTGTGATGTCAAGCAAGTATCTTTCTATGGCTCTTTGCGCTACTCATAGCGTTTATACTGATTGTGAGATTAGTGTCCATGTTTCACCAGCATATGTTAGAGCAGGTACCCATACTGATTGAAAAGTTTTCTTTCAAGGCATAGGGGAAGGGTGTCCTTGAAAATTATGCTTAGCTTGCCAAATGCCTGCCAATCACATTAAATATGCCATTCAATTTCCTTTCTGGATCTTTTAAGAAGAAAACTTCATCTGCAAATCTTAAGTGATTTAAATAAGCACCATTGATTTTTATCCATCTTTTGCACAGTCTAGTTTGTGAAATACTTCTTCAAGGCAGGCTGAGAAAAGGATAGATGATACTGTATTGTCTTGTCATATACTTCATTCTATGTTGATTTCCACTACTAGTTTTAAACATACTTCCTTTGAAATAATGAATACTCACATTCTCTTTACATCTTGATACTCCCATTAAAAAAATACCCATATTGCAACATTTACAGAATATGAGATATTTTGCTATCTTAGATTTAATTTTTAAACATCATTCTATGTTATCAACAGCTTTAAAATGAAATATGAATTGGAAATAAAAATAAATAAATAAATAAAACAACTATGAATTTGAAATAAGCAAATTAAAGATGGAAAATAGTTTAAATAGTTCTGAGTTAAATAAGCAAAATTAAGAATTTACAAAAGAAAGACAAAAAGCTGAAGAAGCAGACTTAATGATTTAATAAAATAAAACAGGACTAATCCCCCCCCCCAATAAATCTGCTCGGAAACTGTNAGGACTATCCCCCCCCCCCAATAAATCTGCTCGGAAACTGTAAGAGAAATTTCCCTCAACATGTAGAAATGACTTCTGTTTTGCATGACATACAGGTGTTACCTCATTCAAGAATGCTAGTGTTATATATTCTAATGTTCTTGATTTAAAGAAAATCAATTGTCTAGATATTCAACATTTGTTGAATGAACCAGTCATTTTTCTATTAAGTTGGTCCTTATGAATTCTTCATTTTAAATTCAGTCAGCTCCATACATCATATTTCATAATTTATCATCATCAATTCTATATTCAAAAGCCAGCTGTTGCACATTATGGCCAGCAGCTTCCCCTGAAAGGTCAGACTTAAGTAAGTATACTGAATTATGTGAAGCTATTGCTTATTGACTTTCATTTCAAACATAGGGCAAATTATATGTTATGCATTGTTATAACAAATAATGTTGGACATCTGCTTTAACAGTTTCCAAACCATTGTTTAGAATTTGCTAGTTAATTATGCTGAACTATTTCTTTTCAGATTTCTTACTTTTCTAGCAGTAAATCTGGCAGCAATTTTGCAAATGTATTGCTTGTTGAAAAATTAAATGGCTTGAGTGAAGCAAAAGTATGAAAGTCAGTTCCATCAAGAGAGAAAGAAAGGGAAACATGTTTTATATGGAGTGAATAAAGATGTGCATAACATATAGTAGAAGGAAACTCATAAAATGGAGAGTTAAAACTGAAAGAAATAGAAAACAAAATGATTTTAATGATTAATATGGATGAAAAGTTAAATAGAATAGATTTGAAAGAAACAGAAATAATTTACACATACAAGGCAAATCTTAGTGTGTAAAATTCAAACCTAGTCATGCCTCTTTCAGACATAAAACATGTAATATACAATCCAGTGGAGTTATCATAATAATACAATTACAAACAAGTTATTATACCATAATTACCAATTAAATTATATAAGTTTTAAATAAACATTAAAATATGCAGTTGAGTACAACATTATGCTTACCATAGCATAAATGTTTATTCAATGGGATTTATTTCTAAATAAATATATATTTTTGAATAAGTATACAAAATGAAGGTCAGGGGGTTAAACCAAATGGTTAAGGTAGCAAGTTTGAAACTGGGAGATGATGAGTTCTAATGAAACCTTAGGCACAAAGCTAGCTGGGTGACCTTTCACTCTCTCTCATCTCTAGGAAGGAGCAAATGTTAAACCAGTTTTGAAATTTGTCCAAGAAAACTGTTCAGATTTGTCTAGGCAGTTCCCAGTAGTCAACATTAATTCAAAGACACAAAAACAAAGAGAATACTAAATATTATTATATACTGTAAATCTAATGACAGAAATGGAATACTTTCAACAATTTATCTTTCCAACTAGGTGAATAAGTTGATGTTTTAGAATTCTGAGATACATGCATTTTTATTATTAGACATAGGGTGGATACTACTTGACACTCACAATATACTCATAAACAAATCATTATAAAAAAGATGGGTCAACACTTTACATTAGAGAAACACAGAAATGTTGCACTTATTATTAACATAACAATCTGAAATAAATTAAGACATTATTCAAATACATACATTTCTAAGCCATTTAAATACTTCATGGATGATTTACAGTTATACAAATACAAAATAAGTTGCTAAATAGCTCCTTTATATTATTATAGACACTTTCTAGAAATGTAATGTTACATTGAGTTAAAAACCTGATTTTTTTTACACAAAAAAAAATCTTATTTAGATTAAAAACCAACTTTCATTTGTCTTTCTTCCAGAAACTCTGTTTTCAGATGTTCTTTCTCCCTTTTAACATTAAACTGGTAAAATAGTCTCAGTGGAACTAGCAGAGACATATATTTCATATCCTAGGCACAAAAGCAATTCTCTGGGTGGATTAAGTTTAACATTACTAGCACACAGAACATTTACATCAGCCTTATTAAATTCAACTGTCACCTTACTATAGAGAAATATTTTTTTTTAAAGTAGAAAATTGGAAAATGGACAAATAAGAAAAGGCAAAGAAATGTGCCAAATTTTGTCAGTGAACCTCTCATGAACCTCTTATGAACAATAACAGCTTACATAAAAGTTGCCATGTACAGAATTCTTCCCAGTACCACAATCACAGACATCAAAGACATTCATGAACATCAAAGAGAGAGGTCCCTATAGTTGATATTGCATTCCATAAAAAGCTATCACTCTCATTCTATATGTATGTGCATAGGTACCTATACACATACACATACTGTAAGTACATACAAAAAAAAGTGACACCTAGAAATGTAGTCCACAAGAAAAGTTTGATATTTTATGGGTTAGGTGGAAGGGTATGAGAAAGGGGGATAAGTGGGGGAAAGGAGAGGAGGAGGAAGAGGNGGAGGAGGAGGAGGAGGAGGAGGAGGAGGAGGAGGAGGAGGAGGAGGAGGAGGAGGAGGAGGAGGAGGAGGAGGAGGAGGAGGAGGAGGAGGAGGAGGAGGAGGAGGAGGAGGAGGAGGAGAGATGTTCAACACTGTTTGAATATACAGCAAAGATATCCAAACAGAGTCCTGACTGGAAAGATGTGCCACATTCATGGCCAACAAGGGGAAAATAGTGAAAACTCAATGTGCCCTATGGAAATCAATGTGCCCTATGGAATCAATGTGCCCTATGGAAATAAGTTCAAGAGTCAATAGACTCTTGAAGAAATACCTAAGTATCTTTCAGGCTGACAATATCAAGCATACTGAAGTCAAGAAGGTTGGTGGTGAGTACTGCACATCATGAGAGATAAAAAAAATCTCAACATTCAAACACAATAATATAAATATCATCAAGGCAATTGACAGCTGGGAAAATGCAATCATTAGATATACAGCTGGAATAGCAGACTGGATTTGAACACAACTAAAAGCCCTGCATAGAAAGACCAGAAAAATAATGAAAAGGAATCATGCTTTTTCTCCATTCAGTGATGTTGACAGACCCTATGAAGAAGTATAGGAAGGCATGGAATGTTGTAAGTACACAAGACAAGTAAAGAATTAAAAAGAGTAATATCTGAAAGGCAGCTGAGGAAGATTGGCTGAAGTTCGTACACCATGAAAGCTTACTAAATATCAAAGATGTTGAAGAAAAGCCAAATGAAAAATAGAAAAGATCATGGCCAATACATAAAAAACCTACTAGCAGACAAAGCACATAAAAATGACACCTGCCAAAGGTTAAGAGAAAAAGGTAGAGGAACTAATTCTGACTTCAAAAAAATCAAACCTAAAGAATAAATGCATATAAAGTCAGACTTGAGAAGACAACAACCAAAAGCAAATGCCATCTCTGCAAAAAAGCTGAAGAAACAATGGAAACCTAGTTAGCTGTTGCAAAAAGATTGCATAAATTGACTACAAATAACAGACAAATAAGAAAGACAAAGAATACCTGGAGTGCCTGGAGACAGCAAAAGAGAAGAGAAAGAACTGGCGAAATGCACAAAATACAAAGATCTGCAAATAGAATGACTCGGGCAAAAGGAAGCATACTTAGTATCAATAGTAATAGGCTTTTTGGGTACAATACCAAAGCAACTGGAGCAACATTGTACACAGTCAGCACTGACAAAACTAACATTAGAGAATTGCAAAAGGTAGATTTACTTGAAATAGCTTAAATCCTGAAATTATATCTTTAATGCAATCAAACAACAACATTTTCCTATTCCAGAACCTTAGAATGCTCAATAGGTGAACAAAATGCCAAATTCAGTTTAAACATCTGGCTGACTCTGTGACCAACAGTAATTTCTTAAATTACTGCTATAGTCACAGAGAGTCTGTGTGACTTTCAGACCAAACTTTTTTTAAAATAAGAAAGAAAAATTAGTTAAGTTATTAGTTAAGGCTAAGTTCAGAAATCTAGATAGGAAAAGGATCCACAAAAACTATCCTTCCTTAAGATGGCTTTTTTTTGTGGGATGGGGGAGGACACATCCTAATATATAGCATTTGGGGATGAACAACAATAAGCAGACATTCTTGATCTGTGATTCATATTTGAGCTTTATGTCTCAAATACTTTAGAAAATACTGCAGTATTATTACTTGCTTTTTAATAACTGCACAAGTTTTGTGAAAAACAACAGAATATTTAAAGAACCATTCCCATAGAAATATTCCGAAGAAATGAATAGAGCAAATACACACACACACATAGTGTGTGTGTGTGTGTGTGTGTGTCACACACTATAAGTTCTTTCATCATTTATTCATGCATCAATGAATTCTACTGCCTTCTGGGGAAAAAAAGCTTTTTAGAAATTGCGCATATACCTAAAAATAACTCTTCTTTCTTTGTGTTGTATAATGTACTATGGCTTTGATGAACATTTAGAAGTGAGCACATCTGTCAAGTTTTATTTTGTTCAGTGTCTCATATAATCTTACAATTAATATTAATATTAGGTTTATTACATTGTTATGCTCATTTCCATTAAGAAATGATTTTGTAGAATTTAATTTATTATTAAATTAAATATGTAGGCAATACTTATATATTATTTTTCTAGTATACATAATTCTTATTAGTCAATTAATGTAAATAGTTTGTTTTCCTAAGCAGTATATATTTTTCTATAGATATAATCTACCATGTTCAAATTGGAATAAGTACAAATTTCAGAATAAAATGCCCAAATTCACAAAGTGTGAATTGACAATTTTTATTTAAACATAAACAAAATATATTTTTTCTTATGTCTTAGAACATTGTTGAGGTATCTATGGAGTTAGTATACTCTTTCATATTACTTCCAGAACTCTTGTAGAATGGAAACAGTCCATTAGAATGTTTATTTTTTCATATTAGGTCAAAGTATTTTTCAGTTTAGTCCAATATTTCAGATTTTGACTAGTAACAACATTATAGTTTATTTGGAGGAAATATTTACATGATGCTATGTGTCATGCTGATATAATAACAACAGCAATAATAGAAATATGTTTATAATGCTAAAAGAAAATTTAGTTTTGTAAATTTAGTTCTAATTTTGCCCTCTCTGTGAATTTTTTTCAAAATCCCATCATCCCTGTTTTGTGAGCAGAGTTTTTCTTCATGCCTACAAAATTTAGAAATTAACTTTCTCTATTGTCTAGTAACCATATATACAGCACTCATAAACTATTTAACATCACAAAAAGTCAATAATAGACATAATGCATTCTGATAAATAGAGTTGATATAAATGTAAATTGGGATGTAACTTCTTTATTCATTTATTTGCTTGCATTCAATATTGCTCATTACACTCCCAAAATATGAGCATTTGTACTTGGTATGGATTTTAGCAAAACACTTCCTCTTTCACCTCATTTTATACACTCTCTCTTCACCTTTGATTTTTCACACTTGAATAAAGTGAACAATTCAGCTCATGGTTTTAGTTACCATAACTTACCAAGTTCAACCTAGATGAATTATAATTAATTTCAGTTATGAAGAGTAGAAACAAGCCAACTTTGAACCACATTTTATGAAATTTATGTGGTATATTTTATCCCCTTTAATCACAGTTTGCTTATTAGGAGATAAATTGAACTAATAATTAAACTAACTGAACGAGAACAAAAGAGACAATTTCCACTCTAGTTATGACTGGAACTAAAGATGAAAAAGGAAAAGAAGCTATATAAGTCAAAGGGTAAACGAGGTTCTTCTTTGGACTGAGTGCTACACTGATCTACAGCTATTGTCTGCTGAAGTTTTCAGGAAGTGTTAGTAACTATATAATATGCTCTTCCAACTTACATTATTTTCAATATGACATGCTTACCTAGAACAGTGAGAAAAGCCTTGGATGTCTTGACAGGCATAGTAAATAAAGAACAGGTATATTGTCCTTCATCTGATAATGAAACATCGGTGACTCTAATGGTCAATTCATGCCATGAAGCTCGAAGCAGTTCAATCCTATTGTCCCTCAAGGCTGAAAACAAAAACAAAAAATATAGATTTATTTATATATACACACACACACATATATATATATATATATATATATATATANACACACACACATATATATATATATATATATATATATATATATATATATATATACACATATACATATACACACACACACACACACACATATACACATATACATGTATTCATTAAAAATCAACAGTTTTAATTTGGAGGTAGAAGACTATATGTGCAGTATAGTTTAACAAAAAAAGAAATGTTAACAGGCATAACATGCCATTCGTGTACACAGTGTTTTATAAAAGACAATTTGAAAAATGCATTAATATTCTAAAACAAAGATGGAAAGAAAAGAAAAAAAAGTTTCAGTTTTGTAAATACTCTTTTTTGCAAGGCAGTACATTGTTAAAATCAAACAAAGCATAGTGAGGAGAGATATAAAATACAAAGCTAATGTTCATTCAATTTTTATATGTTATAGATTTTTAGAAGTATATTTAAATTGTTTACTGTTTATAATAACAATAATCTGGCATTTTGGGGGGAAAATAGAAAATTTAGTCTCTTTGACAGGAGCAACTGCATGAAGCACTTGTGGATGATCTCAAGTCTTCTTTTTGTCAAGAGAGGAATCAGTCTACTCACCAACACTTTATTTCACTTGATCCTATTCTTTCAGTGCAGCCATGTCCAATTCACCATTTCTTCCCTGGAAGTCAGTCTTTCATATATCAACTTACATCTCAACTTACAACCATTTGTTTAGTGGCAGCTTGAAGTTAGTAGAACATTAAAAAAATTTGACTGACAACTACTCTTTTATATTTACAATCATTGCAAGATCCGCCATGGGCACACAGTTAGCATTCAGGCCCTTGGCAATCGGCATATATTTATAACAGCTGCAGTATCCTGGGATCATATAGTCACCTTGTATGATCTTCTGACAATAACCATGTTACTAATTTAACAACTGCAGTGATTCATTTGCCAACTGTGTCAAGAAAGGTCATAAAATGGGACAAACATTAACAACTGCCTTGCTTAGCAATAGAAATTTGGGGTTTAGTTGTGGTCATAAGTCAAGAACTATTTGTATTTTTCAAATAAACCTTTACTGTAGATCTCTGCTAAAAATATGATAATATGATAGAAGGAGCCTCGGTGCCGCAGTGGATAGAGTAGTACTGCAAACTACTCCCACTGCAATTTGGCAGATCGAATCCCACCAGGCTTAAGGTTGACTCAGCCTTGCATCCTTCCAAGGTGGGTAAAATGAGAGCCCAAATTGTTGGGGGCAGTATGCTGACTCTATAAACTACTTTGAGAGGGCTGTAAAGCACTATAAAGTGATATATAAGTCTAAATGCTATTGCTATTACTATGATAACAGTACCTTGAATGCTACATATTCTCCATCTTTATTCTAAAGCATGTTTATCTAGGCAAGCTCATATAAATAAATCCCTTTCTTCACCATAATAGGTAAAATTAAAATGAATGTGAGAAAATATAACTGGTAAAAATCTCTTGAATACAAAACTTATCACTGGGCTCACGAAGTAAATTAATAATTAAATAAATAGTTTATTATGGTCTTAGATAAACATAAATCAGTATGTACACTTAATTATTTGAGATTTATCAAGAAAACACAATGAAAGGTAATTATCAAAATTATCAGCAAAAATGAAGGATATTAAAAAAAAACAAAAAAAGACAGCAGAAAAATTGTTCAGTACAATTTATTTAATATTGATTATGCTGATTGAATTTATAACCTACCTTTTGCCCTGGAACTATTTTACAATGTATGTATGATATAACCAACATTTATTTCCACAGTAATAATTAGGGAGATTGTAGTGAAAGTGAGTGATAGTTTCCCAGTCAGTCCTAAGTTGTTCCAAGATGAGTCTCAGTAAGGATTCTAATGAAGATCTCCTTGGCAGGAATCTAATAATTTAACTACTATGTTATATTTAATTCTTGATCTTCATTATATGAATTGTGTCTGTGACAGTGTAAAATATATGTAAATATTTCCAAAGCTGCAATGTGTAGGAGTGTGAACAAAGCACCTTTTTTCAAAAAAGGCTGATTTTTGCAAGTTTCACAGAACATCTGCAAAAGCTTTTTTCTGTCTCTCTTTATGTGAATGTTCATGTGCATACAATACTTCCACAAGAACCACTAATGAAGTGAATATTCAGTTACTATACAAACATGAAAACAGCTCATAGAGTATGTGTGTGATTCTTGTAAAAACCTGGATGCTTTAACAAAATTGCAAATTGCTCCTTCGTATACTTTGCACAGTACAATAGAGTACCATAATCTCAGTTTTATTGGCTAGATAATCCTTTCAGTTTACGATATTAAACATGTGTTTTATAATGCATTAAGAATGCACCTACTTTCTAGAAGATATACATTTTATTTGCGGATGGTGTTGTCTAAAGAGAATAATTTTTATACAATAGTCTGAAATGAAGTAGATACTTCCAAAATATCAAACACAGATTGGATATTTAATCGGTAAGTGTTAATCTAACAGTGTCAGTTAAGAATCCATATATGGTCTTTTATGCTTTGCTATTGACAAAGGAGGAGAATGGAGAGAGATGAAGAAAATGCTAGGGAAAATAAAGAAGGAAATGAACTGTAGGATGATTTATAATTACTATATTTCTACATTCATCTTAGATTGATATCTTCTAGTATGTTGGCCACTGCATCATACCCCAATTTGCTGGCACACTTGGTTAGAACTGATTCCTCTTCTTTGCTTGCTGTGGATATTCTATCAAATTCAAGAACCTTCTGATTTAATAATGACAGGAGTGCTTATCTAAATTTATCTGGTACTACTATACAATTTCCATCTTTGTATCAGTTACTATTTGCCAATTGGGGTCCTTCAGTGTTGGTTAAGTTCCAACGGGGGGGGGTTAACAAGTCTGGAAAGAAGTCTGTAATGTTTATAAGGTACCTTTTCCCCCCAAATTAATACCATTATATATATCATTACAATATTTCCTCTTGTCCATTTTAACAGCTCTCTGAAATTCTTTAAGTTTCTTTCTGATACTTATGTTTTTCTTGGCTTTGCCTATTCTCTTGTTCTTAAAATTCCATGGCTGGTTTTAACAGTTCAGTTTGCTTTGTTTTATCTTTCATAGTACCTTTCACATTAATTTTTCTGTTTAAGTTCATTCCACAATTCTTCTGGTCAAGTTTTCAATGGACACTCTTACATTTTTCTTAAGTAGTGCATTTATTATGAAATTCATATTGTGGAAATTGATTCAATTTCTTGTGATTTAGTTCAGGGGTGAAATTCAAAAATTTTCCCTACTGACTCTATGGTGTGGCTTGATGGGCATGGCTTGGTGGGAATCAGTCTCTAAAAGGAAGAAGGTGGGTGGGAGTGGGCAGGGCCAACTTATTCAAATCATCCCTATGAGGTGGTTGCGAGGTGGTTAAATTTCACCCTGATTTAGTTTAACTGCACACGGACAGTTTATGATGTGTTTTGCAATCAATACCTGGCCATATTTTTAAGCCATTACTGAGCCATTTTTCTCCTTTTAGAAATAATCTGTAAGAGAAGACTTCTAGGTATTTCATCTGGTAGTATCCATATGTATAGATATAATTTTGGTTGTTTGAAGACAGATTCAAATTACAAGTAGCACAGTTGCTTTGCAATTGAACCTGACCATAAAACATATAAAATCTCTTCTGTATTGATGGTTGGTGTTCCGTCCGGAAAGAAGCGCATGAGACCGGGTTCCAAACAACAACTATTTTATTTAAAACGGAAAACACAGCCAAGCCTGCCGGCAACTCTTTATTACGAGCGTTTGCCCTGCCGGAACTTGTGGCCATGACATTGTTTAAATGTCTTCCTGGCATTTGCGTGCTTCCCGATTGGCTTAGTGAAACAATCCGTAAGTGGCCTTTTCAAGCCAATCAGAATGAGGCGGCTTGGAACCTACGCAAGTTCACAGTACAGGAACACCGCCTCCCCTGTTTAGTTCTAGTCAAAATGGGGGTATGTATTTCGTGCAGGTTGAGGGGGGCTACCAGCCTACAGACCGTGCAAGCTCAGTTTCGTGTTTGGTCTCTAGCGGTTTCGGACGGGAATGCTGCTTGCTTACGTTGCGCGTGTCCATGGAACGCTCCTGGAAGGGTGAGACAGCCATGTCACTCCAACCTGAAGTTCCTAAATAGCGCTGGTTTAGATGGCTCCACCGCTCTCTCCTGGTGTTGACCAGCGTTGGTTGACGCTAGCCTGGGCTGCCACTTCCAGGACTGGGCTCACTTCGCTCTCGCTCTCCGGACTTCTTTCTTGGGGTTCAATCCTAACTGTGAGTTGCTCTTTTTAGTTTGGTTAGCATTGGGGTTTTGCAGAGTTTGTTGTCTTGTTTATGGAGGTGTTGTCCTAGTTATGTACTCCCTCCTGCGGCTTTTTTTTATTGTCTCCCCAGTTGTTTATAGTCAATTTATTTTTGGTTCTGCATGCGTTTTTCGTTCAGGTTAGTGGGAACAAAGCTTGGGTCCTATGGTGCGGCTTCCATTCCTCCGTCCATTGTCCTAAAATATTAGTCGAGACCTGGAGCCTGTGAATTGTGTGTAGTGGCTGGAGAGCCATGAGAGGGTACCCATTAGGGTTTCTTGTGTAATCGACTATTAAGTCACGCGATTTTCGAAGGTAATGGTATTTGAGGAGAGAACGGGGGGTTGTTCCAGGTTGTAAGTGGGTGTAACTGTCAGGTAGGATAATAAGTAGCATGGCTTAATTTGTGTGCCTACTAGGGGTAATATGTTAGCAAGGTTGTAGTGTATAATTTGTCCTGCACGTCCCGGCTTGTGCCATTATCTCTCTAAGCTGTCGCTCTAGTATACCGAACACTATGCGTGTCGGCCTGCCCATCTCACAGCGGATTGAGCCGGCAACGGTTAGACATTGACGGATACCTGTGCTAGCCAAATAATTTGTTCAATTGCAAGGCTGTAAATTGAGGCGGCATTACTCTGCAAACCAGATAAATTCAGGTGTAGTGCGCGATTGGTTAACGAAACAGTTTGTCAAACATAGTTGTCTAACAGCCTCGGTGTTGCTGGAAGCCATGAGGATGAACTTCCAACCAGTTCAAATATAATCAACCACAATTAGAAGAAGTAGTTCCCGCTTCATGTGGCCCAGCGCAGTCAATATGTTATCTCTAGGACCACTGGAACCCGAGGGAGTTTCCAATTTTTATTAGGGGCCGTTGGGGGGGTAGGCCTCGACTTATACTGACAGTCATCGGCATGTTGCGAACCCAGCGTTCCAAATGTCTTTGTCCAGCCCTGGCCACCAGACATAACTTTCTGGCCAGGGCTTTCATTTTGACCTATGCCCGGGTGTTACGCTTGTGTCATCATGCCAGACGCACAAATCTAATCTTGGAGGCTGCTCGGAATTACCGACCCTGTCACCTCGCCATAAAAGGCACCCCTTTTCAATAGACAGTTTGGTTTTGTCCTGGCACGAGACAGGGTTTAAAATACGTTGTTTGTGTTATCACTCTGGCCATGCCGCTTTACCTATTCAGTTCAATATCCGCATGTCAAAGGGTCTTGGGCTTGGTGGCTCTCGCAGACGTCGGCTGCAGTCAGGCGTAGCTCTGGCAGGTCTCAAGCTGATAATGTGGAGGTAGTTGGAGAGGGTCAATCCTCTGTGGACGGCAAATCGGGGAACGGCTCAGGGCGTCGGCGTATGGAATGGCTTTTGGCATGTCAGTGTGAGCACGTGTGGAATGGGCAGTAAAGGAATTCAGAGACCACCTCGTCCATTCAGGTGACAGATGTTCGGGGTTTGGCTATGTTGGCCTGCTAGGAATTCCAAGAGAGGCTTGTGGATCGGTTACGATAGACAAAGGTCTACCTGTAAAGGGTACTTCATGGAATCGTTTGATCCGGCGATGATTGCGAGGGCTTTCCATAATTGCGTCCGAATATGGAAGCGTCCTATTATTACGGCTTGATCTTCTTGGCCGTCTGGGAGTTGGGTGACTCAGGTTGGGCCTGATCCCCAAAAGGGGAGGCATCAACAGGTGACCGTCAGAGGCAGGGTATTGCATAAACTGAAATTGAGAACGGTGGTCTGACGTTAATAAGCCTCCTTGATACCTTTGGAAGGCTTTCTGTTCCCGATGGCCCATGTCAAGTGTTTTGTTTTTTTTTTATCTAGCAGTTGATGTAGGGGTTCTGCTATTGTTGCCTTATGGGTAGGAACACGTAAAAATTTATGAGGCCTAGAAACGCTGAGATCGGTTTGTTTTGGGTCTGGGAGCATCTTTGATAGCCCTTCACTTTTTTTTGTGGGTTGAAATGCCTTTTTCATCGATTAAATACCCCAAAAATTCAACCCGGTTAGTGCCACATTTTCCCTAAATTTGTTTAAGACTCTCTTAACCGGTCCAAGCGTTGGCATTTTTTTGCTGAGACCCAGTAACATTCATTGAAGTATGGGACGACACCTTTTGATTCCGTTTAGCAAAGGTGTCTTCCATGTAGGCTTTGGAAACATGCTGGGCCAACGCTAGACACAAAATTGGAGCCGGTTACATTTTGAATACCCCTATGTGTTACTATAGTCTGTGCCTCTGCGTATGGGATCAACAGTTAAGTTGTTGATAGCTTGTGTGGCTTGAAGCTTTGCCCGATATTTTTCCTCCCCTAGTGAGTGCAGTAATGTTGCACTACTGGCACTAGGTATGCGCTTTGTTTGGAGCACAAATGGTTCAGGTTGGCCTTATAGTCCCTGCAAGATGGCCCAGACCCATCTGGTTTACGGTGTGATGATAGGGGTTCCACCTGGCATGGCCGTTTGGTTCTAAACCCTTGAGCTATTACTTATTTAGCTGATCGTCAATTTTGGGTTTTCGCGTGAATGGGACGCGTCTGGCTTTAAATGGATGGGGGGATTTTCACGGTCAGGCTAAATGAAATTGGGTCCCCTTGTACTTGCCCTAAGTCACGTCGAAAACACATCCTTGGAATTCTTGGAAGCAGGCTCTCTCCCAGTTGGTTGTAGTGATGCGGTTGATCCTGGTCATCCCCGATTCCCAGGGGCCGCGGAACGCATCGATCCCTAATAGGCTTGGACGTTGTGGTCCGCCATGGTCAGAGGTAGATTTCGGTGTGAGTTTAAATTCAACTAGAAAATGTCCAAGGCCTGCTACGGGATTTCAATTTCCCCTGTCGTCTTCTTAACACTAGTTTTTGTTTCTGTAGTTCGTCTGTTTTAATGTTTGGTATTAGGCGCCGATGGTTTCAAGGATACATTGATAGAAATGACCCTGAGTCGACTTCCACCTCGCAGGGCTCCCCTTAATGCTCACCTCTTCTATCTGAACTTTCTTTCCGCTTTCCCGCCTGGCAATTGCGATGGTGACTGATGCGTTTCTTCCCTGTCACTCATATCTCTTATTGCGGTTCCATCTGCTGCCCGCTTTTTGTCATCAATGTCTGGGAGGGGGGGAGCTCTTGCGTCTTTTGGACTATAGATCTTTTTGTTGGCGGCAGACCTATTCGATGTGCCCCTTTTTATTACAAAGCCCGGCATACTGAGTCAAGGAACCTGCAATTCAGCCCGCGAGTGATTGCCTCCGCAGCCCGCACATTGAAATTCCTGCCGGATTCCTCCTCTTTTCAATGCATTCTCTATCTGAATATTTTAGGACATCTTTTGTCGTCGTCTTCGGTGTTCACTCTGGGTTTCGACCCTCCATGGTGGGTTGTTGCTGGTCGCTGTTGTTCTTTCTCCCTCCCTCTCTCCCTGGTTTGGGTTGGCAGTCTGGAACTGCGTTCATTTTCGCATGGTGGCTGCTGACTCTTTGTTTGCTTCGGTCGGCGGTTGCCCTCTGCAATGGCTTCGGCTATGGTTATTTTGGCCTATTCAGTTAGTTTGCTCTGAAGGATAGATTCCCTTCGACGAGATTATGCGTTCCTCATTGCCTCATCCATGTTCTGGAACTCTCAGCCCTCCAATGTGTCTCAAGGCTGCTACAAAATCTGCCTATCGTTTATCTCTCCTTCTGGTCCCATCTTGTAAAATTCGTTGCCTTTGATTAAATTTGAGACCAACCGTGGGAAGTGTGCTCGGAGCAATTGTGGTTCAGTCGACCAGGTCAATCTGTTTGACATCCTCTGGTTTCGCCAGCGCCTTCACCTATATTTGAATTATGGCCGGTCTGCAGTGTGTAAGGAAGACAGCCCTCGTTTCCTTTGTCTGCGATTTCTTCCATCTCGTTGCTTTCGAAACACATAAAAAAAGCGATCGATATAAGCGATTCCCAGTCCTCCTCGTCAGGATGAAGGGTGCGGTGGCACGTTGTTACCAAGCATCTCTCTCGCTTGTTTCAGATCGCGCGTGCTTCGGTCTCACCTTCTCCGACCATTCCACCCCTCGTCGCCAGTTTTTCCATCTGGAAGAAGCACGTGAGACTGGGTTTCCAACAACTATTATTTTGATTAACTCGCAAGGCAAAAAAGATAAAGAATGCC
The DNA here is from genome assembly GCA_004320025.1 of Laticauda laticaudata. Classification (NCBI taxonomy): domain Eukaryota; kingdom Metazoa; phylum Chordata; class Lepidosauria; order Squamata; family Elapidae; genus Laticauda; species Laticauda laticaudata. The sequence continues at coordinate 1,678 of BHFT01034954.1, read as the reverse complement.
AGCCCAAGCTGCGGCAGCCTTTATATAGTGGCTTGCTGCCGTTTGTGGCCAGATGAACCAGGTTTGTGGCCAATGACATTTGTTTAATTCTTCCCACTGTTTGGCGGCTTCCTGGATTGGTTCTTAGTGAACCAATCTGTAAGTGACCTTTTCGGCCAATCAGAATGAGAGATTTGGAACCTACCAAGTTCCATACAGAACAGTTGGAGCATAAACATAGATGATCCTCATGTTAAATGTCTGTTTATAAAGTCTAATTTATATTATTTGGTCATTGAGCCAAGTGCAAGGCAAGTTTTTTTTATATCCTAATTATAAGTACTGCTATTCCTTCTTTGTTTTTCATGTACTGGATAATAAACAATGTGCATCACATTCAGAGATGCTTCAAATGTTGCCATATATTTTCTAGTCATGTGGTTGCCTTGGTAAAACTTGCGGTTAAACTATTGCCTTTTCCCATGAGAATGCATGCTATTGCCATTGTTAAAAACAAAAAATTATAATCTCCATCCAGTATTTTTCTACATCACTGCTGCCCATGCAGATGCTTATTTTCTTTTTGTTGGCAGCAAGGATTGACCTTCACACCTGGATGACTTTGCTGGAAATTTACACAGTTGGCATCATTCTTGGTGGTCTTCATTTGTCTCTTCTAGGCAAACATCCCACTCCATCACAGGGAGAAAGCACAGCAGGACTTGGATGCTATTAGAAGTGAATAACTTATCTACCTCAAAGTCAGGGAACTGAACAAATGTGATGTGCTTGTTTATTGGGTATTTGGGGTTTCCATGAACTTTGTAAATGAAATGAAATGAAATGTGTTGAAATTATAATCAGTGAACAGGTTTAGGATGAACCATGTAAACAAAGACTCAATCACTCAGGCCAAAAGTATCTAAAAAGGTTAAATCATGACAACTGGACCAAAGTTTATTAAAACTGAAACATTTAATTACTTATCCAAGTAACTTCTTCGGTCAAAATGAAAATTTTGGATAGGCAGAGAGTTAGAGAGGTGTTGGAATGAATAAACCCTTGCCATACAGACTGCAGGGGATTTCTCACCAAAATGAAAAGCAACATGTAAATAAACATTCAGTTTTAATAAACTTTTGCCTTCATACTAGGTTGCCATGTTTTACATTTTTTAGATATTTAAGATGAACCATTTTTTCTATGGCAAGGAATAACTTAGAATGAACACACACGAAAGGAAATGAGTTTTTATTAGGAATACATAAACAGTTGATATAATTTTATGTAGTTACAGGTGATTGAAAAACAAGCACCATTTTATTTAAGCTGCAACCTTTGGTTGTGTTTTATCAAATTCAAAAGAGCAAAATTATTTTGGTCAGAATAATACAATAAATAAACCCACCAAAACCAGGCAAAAAATTTCAGAAAATGAACATAGGTTCGGATAGTAATATTAGAACAATTTGAAATAACCTAACAACAACAATAAAATACCTAATGAGGTATGTATTTAGGCACAGCACTAGTAACATTGTGATCACTTAATATCTTGAATCAAAGGTAGAGATTTGTGTTCTGTCCGGAAAAACGCGAGGTAGACTGGGTTCCAACAACAACGTCTTTATTCCAACAACAATCAGTAAAACGGAACATTGGCTCAAGCCGTGACAGCCCTTTTATACTTTCCTGTCTG